>CAEGAD010030164.1:0-13601 GCA_903067055.1 Poeciliopsis paucimaculata
TGTGATGTAAAGCACTTTGAAATGCCTTGCTGCTGAAATGTGCTATACAAATAAAATTTGATTGATTGATTGATTAATTTAAAGGTAGCACAAAGTCTGAACCAACTTTATTAAAAAAGGTTCACTGGTTCCTCTGGTGTCATGGCTTCTTCCTCTCTGAGTGACCTTTCAGTTTGTCTCATTTGGCTTCCAACTGATCCATTATCATAGCCGCTCATTCTGGCTTTGTGTTGAACTTCCTCCATCACCTTCTTACTTAATGGAACCAGATTTATTTTTGTGCTGTAATTTGTTTGTAAGTCTTTGTGTGTGTTTTCTGCAGGACTTTGGGAACCACCACCTGGGCCCCATGGCGTGGATCATCCCAGTGTTTGTGGGTCTGTCGTGTTTCGGTTCCGTCAACGGTTCGCTCTTCACATCATCCAGGTAACGCCCGAGTTTTATATTGAAGCTGCTTTTACATTAATCACAGAATTGTGCAAATTGAAATTCTGAAAATAAATTTGCTTACACACACCCATTTAGAAAAAAACTAAACATTTTTGATTAAAAATAGTTTCTGGGGTAGCATGAGGCAGTTTTATATATATATATATATATATAGCTGTTTATATCCGTCACTGCCATTATTTTTAATGACTTATGGCATGAAGGAGCTTAATCAGGTGTGATTTTAATTTGATTTCTTATTTAATGGAAACACTGTGTTTGTTCAACATTAGCAGAATATTAGGGGTGCACCGATGGCAGTTTTCTGGCTGATCGCGATTACCAATCTTTAAAAAGCCTGCAATGCCGATTTTAGCCGAATCCATTTTTTTGTCTGAAATGTTGCTAAATATAGCAAGAAAGCCACTGAGTTTGCAACAGTTGGGTGACTCTTTTTATCTGCAAACATGCAGATGTGACCTGTTGGGCGAGTTTAACCTTTCTCACACAGAACAAAAGCGGACGTAGTTGGATTTCTATACTTTTGCTGAGGTAGATCAGATCAGGGCATGAAATCGGCTGCACATGTAAGTATGGGCCAATCACAGGTCTTCAAAAATGAAGGAAATCGGCTGGCCGATGAATCGCTGCACCTCTACAGGATAAAAATTGGTGTTCATTTGACATGGAACTGCAGCTTGAATAACTCTACCATCGGTTCGGTTCGCTCATCTTCTCCAACCTCTCAGGTTATTCTTTGTGGGGTCGCGGGAGGGTCACCTGCCCAGCCTGCTGTCCATGATCCACCCCACGCTGCTGACGCCGCTGCCCTCACTCATATTCACGGTGTGTAATTGTAATTTTTCCTTTTAAGTTTCATTTTTACGTTAAACATGACGTTCATGTCAGGTTTAGACCAGCTGAATAACCGACGCGATTCGTTTTTCTCTCTCCAGTGCTTGATGACGCTGCTCTACGCTTTCTCCAACGACATCTTCTCCATCATCAACTTCTTCAGCTTCTTCAACTGGCTCTGCATCGCCATGGCGATCGTCGGAATGATGTGGCTCCGCTACAAGAAGCCCGACCTGGAGCGGCCGATTAAGGCGAGTTAACGCAGAACGGTGGGAATGGGGCAGAGCGATCGCAGTGTCTCACCGACTCCCGTTAACTTTGGCAGCGCAAAAACTTTCCTCTGTGTCCCACAAACAAAGGTCTATTGAGAGTCGAATCAACGGTTCGGCACTGATCAAAGAGCAGAAATGAAGCAGGAAGCTCATCATCTGCAGGGTAGCTGTTGGTGTCTGCATGCTGGGAGTCGGTGGGTCGTTTCTGCTAAAGATTTCCCAGCAGTCACTCTCTCTGAAGTTACTGAAAAAGATGACGGTCACTAAATCTGCCACGTGAAAAAATAATTTAGATCTGCCATTTTTCTCCAGAAGGTGAGATCAATGCGCATTATTGAAGCTGTTTGCTCTCAGGTTCTCATCTGGCTTAAAGTCAGAGACCTGAGATTAAAGACAGAAATTGTAAAAAAAAAAATAAAAAAAAAAAGTCAGAATTTACAGATAAAAGCCAGAAATATGAAAAAGTCAGAAATTCTGATTTAAAAAGTCCTATTTCTCATTAAAGTCAGAAAGATAAGAAATAAGTGAGAATTTTACGATCAGTTTCAGAAATGTTTGAAGAAAGACTGAAGTCAGAATTCTCAGAGTAAAGTCAGAAATCTGAGAACAAAGTTTCCATCGCCTCAGTTTTTTCCACTCTAAACCCATTCTGAAGCAGAAACTTCAGCCAGACTGTCTCGACCTCTGATTGGCTGTCATTTCTGTGGTTGGCTCCGGTTGGCTGTTGGCATGGCGCCGCGTGCTGCAGAAACAAAACGAGGCAGATGGATGGACCGGAGCATCCTCTGCCTCTCCCCATGTCGTCCTCGTTTATTTCTCTGTCACATTCCTGCTGCTCAGCTGGTTTCCAGTTGGACCAGTGGAGATTAATCTGACCGGTGAGGAGAGACGCAGCTGATTAACGAGCGGCCGTTAACGGACAGACATTTATTACAGGCGACAGGATGGAGTGTCCTCTTCTAAAACCAGCAGCAGCAAAACGTCCTGAGCCTGCAGCATTTTTATTCTCATGTCATCACTATGAAGTGATTCATTCCTTATTTTAAAGGACATTTCCTTCTAGGGACACAGATTTTCTAGAAACTGGCCGTTTTCATGCCTGAAGAGTTTGGGACTTGTCCAGTTGCCATGGTTCCGACACACTCTGGAAAATTCAGGAGGTTGATTGTTTCACACACCTGGATAAATATGGAAAAAATATTTCAGTTTGTGGATTTTTTTCTCCCTTATCCATTGTGTAAATGTTATTTCCACCCATTCATAAACTGGGACATGAAAAACTGGGCAGGAAGTCAGGAATGTTTTCTGTCAAAGGAGCTCATCTCTGACCTGTGAAGGTCGTTAAAGGTGACCTGTCATGGTC
The DNA here is from genome assembly GCA_903067055.1 of Poeciliopsis paucimaculata. Taxonomy (NCBI): domain Eukaryota; kingdom Metazoa; phylum Chordata; class Actinopteri; order Cyprinodontiformes; family Poeciliidae; genus Poeciliopsis; species Poeciliopsis paucimaculata. Next base: position 2,920 of record CAEGAD010030164.1, read on the forward strand.
TATATGGTCTAAAAAACAACTTTACTGTTGAAGATTTGAACAGTTTTCATGAAATCCGGATTCTCTGTCTCCCCGCTGCAGGTGAACATCCTGCTGCCGGTGAGTTTCGTCCTCGCCTGCCTCTTCCTCATCATCGTGTCTTTCTGGAAGACGCCGAAGGAATGCGCCATCGGCTTCGGCATCATCGCCACCGGACTGCCCGTCTACTTCATCGGCGTTTGGTGGAAGAACAAACCCAAGTGGATGATGCGCGGCATCTGTGAGTAAATGATGAATCTGTATTTCCTGGAGTGATGATGACGATGATAGTGATGATGATGATGGAGCTCAGAAGAATCAATGAAAGCAAAAGTTCTAGAATCATAAAAAATCCAACAAACATAAACTTCATTATAAATATTCTTAAGACACATAAAGACTAAATAAAGTCAGAAAGGTTTAGGAAATATGTTTGGTTTATTTTATTAAACAAAATTCAGTCATTATGAAATGCTTTTCTAAAATGCATTCTAAACTTATTTTAAACTTATTTTTTAGTTTAAAAAATAATTTAAATTCACCTACAGTACAATGTGGCAGGTCATAGCGAGTTAAAATAGGAATACATTAATTTTTTTGTTTAGTTATCTATTTATATTTGTAGATATTCACAAAAATAACATTTGAAATGCATTTATTTACTTTTTTTATTTTGGTATGAAAGAAAAAAATAATTTGAATGAAAACTAAAAAATTTTTTGCCCTGTTTATTTAGCTATTCAATTAGTTTGTTTAGCACATATTCACTGAAATAACATTTAAAATATAAATAAGACGACACTAAAACGACATTTTACATGTATTTATTTATCTTTTTTTGCTTTAAAGGAACAACTCTTTGATGTATTAAATTTTTATAAAAACAGAATGTGTTGTTTTAAGGAAAGTTATAATCCCGTATCCCGTTAAACAGATATGGGATTATAAAAACATTACCTTTTAAAATAACAAACAAAAAAATGAAAGAAAGTCTAAAGTCATTTCAACCTATTTCTTCCTCCTTTCCCTGCATTACATCTAGATTATTTCTATTTTATTTATTTTCATTCATTTTCATTCATTAAATGTTTCAGTCTAAATTAATCCTGCAGCATTGAGTTAAATTAAACATTAAAGTTCAATAAATATGGCTGTTGCTCTTATTTGGAGGGTTTTTTTTGGTTGAATCTGAGCAGAAAATGTCAGACAGTAACACAAACTCTGGATTTGTTGTGTTCGCAGCAACGACCACCGCCTGGTGTCAGAAGGTCATGGAGGTCATCCCTCAGGAGTCCTAAAGACCATCTGCCTTTTTTTTTTCTTTGGCCTCTGATGTCACAGAAGATGAAGTTTGACCTCAGCTGACGTTTCTCTAACTCTGTTCTGTCTCAGACTAATACACAGGCACACACACACACCCACGCACACACACGCCCACGCACACACACACACACACACACACACACACACACACACACCTTGTTGTGCAGACTGCTGATCAGGAATAAGTCTTCATTGTTGTCTTGTTTTTATGTTACCATCATAATTCAGACGTTGTTTTTACGTGTCTTGAGTGCATTTCTGAACTTTGTATTTTTTTAGCTGTTATTTAAATGTTTTTCTGTAGCCTGTAGGTGTTGAGTCTGGGTCGCCGTGGCGCTCCTGACCTCCTGACCTTTAGTGGTGCATCTGAGGCCTAAGAGAGGCGGTTTCAGTCGGTTTCTGTTTCGTGGGTGACTTAATTTTTTACATCTGAAGGATTCAGGTGTTTTCCGTTCAAAGCCCACGTCTCATTTGGTTTGTGAGCTGTGAAGTCAGACTGGGGCCCCCAGGGGTCACATAAGAGGCGCCGCTTCAGGCCGTGTAAGTACAACTCTCAGTGTTATGAGGCCAGAGTCTTTATGTCTGAGATAAAATTAGATAAAGTGTATTTTCTCTCAAACTGTCAAACATTTTTTATGAATTTTGTTCTGTTTTTGTTGTGTTTGGTCAAACGAAGGCCTTTGCGCACCACGTCTGTGTTTGGTGTTCAATATGAACATTTTTCGTTCTGTGTAAACATCAGCATATGTGACGGTTTCCTTCCAAGCAGTCAGACCTTAAAGCTGCAGTACGTAACTTTTCTTTTACAAAAATTTATTTTTTACATATTTGATAAAACTGTGACCATGTCCTGATTGTTTAATATCAGACAGATAATCTGTGAAAACATACATTTCCTCCACCTTATACATTTGCTTCTGTCGCTGTCTGAGGAAATTCACCGCTCTCAACCAAAAACAACCAATCAGAACCAGGAGGCGGGTCTTAGCGCTGTCAATCATCCTTGTGAATTCCCTTCTTAAGGTCCTAATGGCGGAGAAACAACTTACTGTTTCAGGAAAACTGTTTCTCATATCATCGGTGGCCATGCTAACTAGCCTTAGCATTCATAACAGGCAGGACCTGTCTCTGATTGATTGTTTCTAGTTAGAACTGAGAGAAAACAGAGGAGCTCGACTGTTTTTCACAGATTATTTGTCTCGTACCATTGTTTCAACAAATATATAAAAATATGTTTTTATAAAAGTTTTAAGGCAATTTTGAGGAGTTCTCCGTTTTCTGACGACTTTCCAATGTATTTAAACAACTTTTTCATTCATTTATTTGATTTTTTTCTTATTTAAAATGTTAATTTTGCCCAATTATTTATTCATTTGTCACTGTATGTTTTGCAAACCACCTCCCTCTTTTTCATTTCCCTTTTTCTTTCATTCACCATTAACAGAAACAAAGAGGTTTGCACTGATTTGTCCTCAACTCTGACCTTTCACCCAGTCAGACATTAATCAGAAACCAGATTTAAATTACATCTTTAGGCACTTTCTTGTCAGCCATTGTTTGTTTTTTATATTTCTTTGGCTGAATCTTTTTCTGAAGATGACAGTTTGACACAAAATCCCAATAAACAGCAAAATACTGAAAGATCTTCTAGAAACCTGTAGATCAAATTACATTTGATTCAGAGCTAAATATTATAAACTGATGTTTATTTCGGACAATGTAAACTGAGTGTCAGTCAGACTGAAGATTTATGCCTAATATTGACGGTTTTTGCTTTGTTTAATTCCTTTTAGGAGATAAACTGAGCACAAAAGATCAAGAAGTTCCTGTTTGGTTGATTAATTGCTGCTTGGCATTAAATCTGAACACTGCAGAACACTATACTATTATTATTATTATGTATATATTTTTCTTATTTTTTATTACTAAATAGTATAATTATTCAATATTATCAATAAACTCTATTCTACTTTAAATGATCTGTTTCCTGTAAATGGGCCCCATTTGTAAGAAAAAATAAATTTCTTTGTTTGCGTTTAGCATTTTTGGGTCAAAGATGCTAAACCGCTTTTTTTAATGACTCTAGATTTGTTTGGTTTATAGGATTGGATTATTGGCTGACTTCCTGCAAATTAACGTCCCACAGTAATGTGTGACCTAGGCAGTAACCAGCATGACAAAGAGGCACGACTGAGGCCAGATTTGCTTCTCCAGTCTAAGAAACAGAAATTTAAATGTGTTTGGATTTTTGTGATGGTTTGAGGTTTATTGCCAAGAAGCTTCGTTAAAACCAAGAAAAAAATTGACCAGATGCTCCCTGATGTTTTGTGCTCATTTGTACATTTAAATATCCAGATTAAACCTAAATCCAGGCTGATTCACTTTGTTTTCCAGCACGATGCACTTTATAGCAAAGTATGTTAAGCAAAAAATGAAGGGTTGGTTTTATCACGTAAATTGAAATAAACCTTAAAGTTTCTCCTTTTTTATTCAGCTGATTTTTCTGAACTGCTGCAGGTTTTTATTGTTTGTGTTTAATTTACACGTTGGTGTGCAAAGGCCTTCAAAGTGTTGGCGGGAGGTGAAAACGTCAGAGCTCAGTTTCAGATCAGAAAATCAACCGTTAGTTTTTATTTTGTGTTTTTATTTCACACACATGACCGTTACTTTCTTAGCTGTAATGTTATTAACCATGAACGCCTCCTGACCAAAACGTGCACAAAGTGTCACCACAGGAGGCAGCAATGAGTAAAAGCTAGTGGTAGAAAACCTTCCTAACACTCCAGCCATCGGAAAGCTAAAAGAAAAAACTAAGATGGCAAACTAACTTATCTGCAGAGAAGTTTGTTTATTTATTTTTAGATTACTTTTATTGTTACTAGTCCCTCTAATTTGTGTACATGACATTTTTTTGAAAAGTGCTTTTCAATAAATTCAGTTTTTTTCCACTCTTGTGTTCTTTTGCTTATTTTTCAAGTTTTCTGTTGAATTATCATTAATATCTGACAGCTTTTCTAACTACAACTTGGTAATTAGATGCTTCTAAACTATGTGAAATATTACAGTTTTTCTTTTTTTAAGCTCCAAATGAGCAGATGATGGAAAACAATTTTTCTATCCAATTTTCAAAGTTATAAACGCGACTTTTGAATATTATTTGGATCTAAAATGCTTTTAATACTGAATATGAAACAACAGACATTATTATTACTTTAGTTTTAGAAATAAACTAGAAATCAGGTTTTACGTCATACAGAATGTAATGCATAGAAAATTGAAAGGCTGATTTAACATCCATGGTTAATTTATTTAGCTTGGACCTGAAATGATTAATTGTGATTAAGCGATTATTCAAATAATTATCAACCAATTTAGTAAAAAATGAATCGTTAACTGGAGGCACTAAAAAAAGCCATTTGCTGAGAAAAACAACCAAAATTAAAACAAAACTAAAAAATTTCATTTACAATAAAAAACTATTGTTTATATTTTATAATAGTTTATTTGCATATTTTAATCTATTTCTAATATTGTATGAAAAGGCTAAAATGATTTAATGAACAATATGCAGAATCTTAGGCATTTTTATCTGAATAGATTGATCATCAGAATAATCTTTTATTAAAAAATAATTTTATTTGGATCCCTAATTTAATTATAATATTCTTATTACAGTTTCAGTAAATGCAGCACAAATATTTTATCATTTTGTGATGCTGGTTGATGGTTTTTACAGAGAAACTGACTCAGATTGTGACGTTTTTACCTCTTTGTTGTTTGATTTCAGATGATTGACCCGGTCTAGTCAAATAGTGACATAGAATGATCAAAACTACTTCCAAGCTCTAATTTAAGATGTAAATCTAACTAATTTCAATCCAGTTTTTATTTTCAGGTTTTGTTTCTGAATCAGCATCTGTTCTCTAAATTTCACGTCCAAATGTAAAAAGTAGCAGAATAATACAAAAGGTAAAGTTAGAAAAATGTCCATGTATCTTTTAGATGTTTATTAAAAATAATAATGAAGTATCAGTTCAAGCGTCAGCGCTGTGGGTCGGTTCTTTTCCTGCAGAACTTGGATGTTCTGCCAGAAATCTGAACTGTGAGGAATGTAAACAGCTGATCCAGACCTGCTGCTGCTGGACGTCAGGCTGAGGTTTGAATCGGATCATCAGATTCTTTTTACTCAGAGCAGAAACACACAGAAAGAGGTTTGAACTGGAGATAAGGAGGAATGGAAACTTAACCTGAATTTGATTTTCTTTACTTTTAAATCCCAGTTTGATAAAAGCTGAAAGTTGCATGAAACTGAAAACTTTGATGTATTTCACCTGATCAACAAACACAAACTAGAGAAAGTTACCTACAAAAATCTGAAAAGTGTGGCATGCATTTGTATTCATCTTTGCACATTTGGCCCATTTCTCTTTGCAGAAGAGCTCAAACTCAGTCAAACTGTATGGAGAACATCGGTGAGCATTTGGTTTCATTTGGATTCAAGTCTGGGCTTTGACTGGGCCATTCTGACACACTGATCTAATCTATTGCTAACGTAGCTCTGATTGCACTGAAAAAACAAAACAGGCGATCCAACTGAAGAGAATTGAGCTAATTTGTCACAAGTAATTAAATGATGTTCATCCAAGTCACATAAATAAAGTTTGACAAACTGAATTTGATGACATGTAACAAATTTTTTTAATTGGAGCTCTGCCCCAGTCTCAAGTCTTTTTCACTTCAGCTATTTTATTTTATCTCTATCATCCCATCAACTCTGACCATCGTGATGGTTTGTCCAGGATAATTTCCTCCACACTTTTCAGAATTTTATATGTAGGAAATTTGGACACGATGCAAAATCTTTTCAAGTTTCATGCTTATGCTCCAGTTTCTTTTGATCTGAAATCCCAATAAAACGGGTTTTCTGTTCTGACAAGACGGATGGTAAAATGTTAAATGAATGAGAATGCCTTGAATAATGTGATCATGGTTGAGTAAATGACAGTTTCATGTCATTTATTTTTCATAGATTCGGTAAAAGTAAACATGTCCTTGTGGCCTGAAGTGCCTGAAGATTTTGTTTTTAAACTCGATTCTTTGTCATCCATTTTGTTTCAGAGTCTTTGTGTAACTGAAGGATTCATATTTGGCTTAACTTACATAAAAAAAAAACACTTCTCTGAAAATGGTCGCCTGAGGAGGATGAAAATATTTAACATATAAGTAAAGTAAAACATAAAAACCTCCAAAAGATCGAGTGGATAACTATTGATCTTTCCATTTTGGGAATAAAGAGACACAAATTAAATTCTCGGTTCGGCTCTTTGCATGAGTTTAGTATGGAAATCTGAAGTTTGTTTTAAATATTCTGAGTTAAAGTCATTTGAAATCTCAAATGATTTCAAAATTCTTTATATAAACATTAAAAATCCTGTTTAACCTTGATGCTGATCATCATTATTAGCAGAAAAAAGTAAATTTTCCCATCAATTTGGTGCTTTATTGTGCTGGTAGAGCTAATGTGGCGTTTAGTTTTTTAAAATTTTTGTGTGTTACATTCTGGAAATGCATTTTTCTTCTACACTGTGACTCAGAAGTGCTTCTCTGGCCGTTTAAATGTGTAGAAATGGACAAATATTTACAGAATCTTTGCATTTACCAGCCATCATGTGTCTGCTGCTGCTCACAGACTGTACACAGTGGTTCACTTCCTGTTTTTATCTCTATTAAAATGCTTCTCAATCTCTTCTTTGGCCTTTTCAGTGAAGGAGAAATATCTTAAATATAGGAATAGGAACTATCACTAAGATAGTTCCTATCTTAAAGATAGGAACTCTACCAAGTTGGTAGAGTTAAGTTGGTAACTCTACCAACTTAAACGTTTGGTAGAGTTTCTATCTTTCCTTCATCAGTAACGCATCGGTGCATTTTGATTTTAAACTGGGTGAAACTTTAACACCAACTAATAGAGGTCAGTTTGTGGCATGACCTCTGACCTCAACCCCGTTGAATCTTAACAGAGTTCATTCCAAAGAATCAGAAAGTTTAAATAAACGGAGCCAGAAGCTTGATGAAGGATGCAAAAAGTTAGTAGTTGAAGTTTTAAGAGCTTATTTTGGAGTTTTGACCAAATATTAAAAGGTGACCATCTAATTTTTGAACCTTTATTTCACATGTCTTGCAGAGAAAACCCACAATAAGCTCCAACAGGTCGTCCAATATGTTGTTTTTAGAAATAGTTCCTGCTGAACTCTGCATTTTTGTGCAGAGTTCATAAAATAAAAATAAAAAAACAAACTTGCTTTAAAGTTGAAACAAGAACAAGTTTTTCTTAAATTACTGTAGATAAATCACACAAGTTGTACTCCTTTTACTTCTTTATCCTTTTTATCTTTAAGTTTTTTTTTCTCAATTTACAAACAAAAATATGTTTCTTTATGTAACAAAAAAAGTGAAAAATTTAAAAACTCCGACTCCACATTCAGACTGAATATACAAACTATTCAGACATGAAGCGGTTTTGCCTGTAAGTGGTTATGGCGTCTGAAGGCAAAAAATTAATGCAATAATCTTAATCCTGTCAAATATTCAGAGCATTTAATGCAGCGGGGGGTTAAATCGTCTGAACCAGGGTCAGTTTATCCATTTAGTGTTGAAGCTTAAGAATCAGATTGAGCCAAGCAGCAGAAAGAAAACATGACCTCAGAGTTTCACTTAGTTTCACCTGAAAGATGCAACAACAACTGCTATAAAGGAATATTCCTGTCAGTAGTTCATATATATTGAACTTCATAAATGCTAAATCAATTTCTGCTTTTTATATGTTTGGAACTAACTTGTAAAAATAAGTATTGCTAAAACTAGAAAAATTGCAGTGAGATGAAATAACATCATCTCAAACAGACTCCTCTCAGTTAAAAGTGGAAACTAGAATCTAAAACAATTTGAGAGCCAGGAGCCAATAAACTACGAATCTGACTGGACTCGTGTCTCCACTTGCTTCCATTTAGGAGACGAAGTGATTTGAAAACGACCTTTTGCACCGAGAGTCGATAAAAATATGGATCCCCATGAAGCAAGGCATGTGACAGTCCTGCATTCAGGAGTATTTTAAAGAAAACCGTAAAACCTACGACAACGACGCTCATATTTCCTGAAAGCAGAGGCTCATGGCTTTGTTTTGATGTGTAAGTTATTTCTGTAGAGTGAAAATTGTACAAACAGGACTATTTTGTTTGTTAAAAGTCTTTCAGTCACAGGCATTAGAGTGTGAACTCCGTCATTGGATAATAAAACTTTGATTATGATTTTTGAAAAACCGTGAGAGATATAAAACGTTGAATCCTGAGAAGACACCTGAATGATTTGTGATTTGCTTGAAAGTTGAATGAAGTTTCTGGTTGGAGCAGGAAAAAGTTTTAAGCTGTCAAAGAAAACAAAGTTTGTTGCAGAATTTGGTGGAATTTATTTAGATTCTGAATGTATTTTACTTGGACAAAAGTTAAAATATTTCAAGTTATGTTAAAATTTAACATACTTAGTATATAAATTTTTCACCAGGGCCTACAGAGTTTAAATTGGCAACATCTGCTGACAATCCACAGCGATGCATTGAAGTACCATTTGTAAACTACATCATCTGCACATAATCTCTCTGGCTCACATTGCCTTCTTATAACAGCAGGAACAGTTCACTCTCCACCTTCAGTTCAGCTTAAAGAGTCTTTCTTTTCTTGTTCTTGGAAAACTTTAGTCTTTTCTGTTCCTGGACCAAATGGGTGATTTTTCAGAAAAACTGGAACAACTCGTAACCAAAGAAATCTGTTGGTAACAAATAATGCAACATTTCTAAATTTTTCTTCGACCGTTCACTGGCATTCAGGGCCATTTCTTTTTGCACTTTTTCTGGTCTCATTGTTCCCACACTCCGTCTCAAAGCAGCTGCGGCTCATGAAGGCCGTGAGAGGAAAAGCCAGATAAAAAGTATCAGCAGCACAACAAACATTCTGCAGGAGAACGTGACGAGAGGTGAGCTCTGATTTCTGCTTCCCTCTACAAACAGACGCTGCGAAGGAGCCGTGCATGCAGGCGCTGGGTGGAGAAGTCGGATCAAACAGCCACATTTCTCTATTGTTTTTCAGGTTTATAGAGGAAAACGAAGCACAGAACAAACAGCTCCTGCTCTGTTTGATGTTTATAACCTCTATCTTCTATTGTTTTCCAGAGGAAATCTTTAGAGAGAGATTTGTGTTCAATCTGTTTTTTAATCTGCCAGCCTATCCTCATCGACAAGGCAGGAATATTAAATGGTTCAGCTGTCTTCAAACTGCAAAAATCAGTTGTAAGACATCAAATATCTGAAATATATTTTTGTTTGTGTCTGGGTAAGAGCAGGGAAGACAGGAAATGATAAAAAAAAAATTGGAAAGGTGAAAAAGAACTTTAAAACTGAAACAGATGCCACATTTACCCCAGCAGGACTGAAATGAACAAATAAAACATAAAGAAAGAGGGAAAAACAATAAGCACCAAGAGTCCAAAGGCAGGCAGAAATTTTAAAAAACATTAGTGATTATTTTTGTCTGTTTTGTTCTTTGATCCTATAGAGGGGTTGGGGGCTCAGAGGGGCTGCAGGCACCTATTGTCTGATTATTTATTTACTCCCCTGTCCAAAGTCTGTTCCAGTTAAACAAACAGAGCAAAACCAACAGTGACAACAACGAGGTAAAGCAAATAATGATTATTTTCTTACAGGAACACAGAGACAAAGCTGGAGCTGGAAGTTCTGACCTTTGAACTTTTCACCAGTTCAGAGCTTCAGGAAAGACGAATTTAGTTTTCAACCCGAGACAGAAATACAAACAGAAACCCATCAAAGAAGGAGTCACTGTGTTAAACTGTTTTAAATAACTGGAAAAAAAAGCTTTTATTTCATAAAGAGACAAACAAGCAGGAAGTCAGACCTTCAGGAGAATCACATTTAAATATTTTACGTTTTTAGGTTAAAGGAGAAGAATCAGAAAAACTGATTCAGTTTTTATGTTCCATCCATCCATCCATCATCCATCATCCATCCATCCATCCATCCATCCATCATCCATCATCCATCCATCATCCATCCATCCATCATCCATCCATCATCCATCCATCCATCATCCATCCATCATCCATCCATCATCCATCCATCCATCCATCATCCATCATCCATCCATCATCCATCCATCCATCCATCATCCATCATCCATCCATCCATCCATCATCCATCATCCATCATCCATCCATCCATCCATCCATCATCCATCATCCATCCATCCATCCATCATCCATCCATCCATCCATCC
>CAEGAD010030195.1:0-37595 GCA_903067055.1 Poeciliopsis paucimaculata
GACATACCGGGAGGTCAGGGTCCTCTCTGTCCAAATAGGACTCATTCTGAGGTACAAACACAAATATGTACACACATCCATCATAAACATGTATCAGAATAATTTTAATAATCAGACTCAGCTTTATTGGCCAAGCATGTACAGACAAACAAAATTAGACTTTGGTCACTTGTTCTTAGTGTCAGATATTTTAAAACAGAAATACAAAAAATGGTGGGTGGTGTGGGGAGTTTTTTGTTGTTTTCTTTTTTCATTTGAAAATATGTGTAGCTGTATTGTGTTTTTAAAAGAACACGATACATTGTTCTTTTAAAAACAAAAGGAACCTTGTATAGTGTTCTTTTTGTACACTATACGAGTGCAATATGATATTTGCACGTTATTAATCTGGCCTCTCTGAGACTGTTCTCATCAAAATGAAAACCTGGGGGAAGAAACTTTGTCCATGGTGGCTGGTTTTTACAAATATCCAAAGGTAAAACTCCAAGCAGTCCATATCCAGAATGTGTGAGGTCTGCATGAATGTTAGCTGTTAGTCTCACATCCTAGACTTGTACAAGCTCTGTTTACAAAAGCAAAGAATTTAGAGAAGTTTTGTATCCTCTGTCTTGATTTTATTTATTAATATTTTTGATTTATTTTCTTATATGGCCCTATATATTGTTTGTTTTTAATAAAGAGATAATGATACCATTAAGTTGAATTTTGGGATGTATGAATTTATGAATTATCTTGACAGTTATTTTCTTGAGTAGTTCCTGAATTTCAAAATTAATTCAGTTTTGTTTGTTTATAGAGCACCAACGCACATCAAATGTCATCTTGAAAGGACATTTGATGAATTGAAATGACAAGCAAGTCATTTCAATTAAATCACAAATGAATTTCAGTTGATAAGTTCAGCACATTTAAAAGAAAAATTCAAAAGTTAAAGATTCTCAGTTTCAGGATAACATATGCTGCAATGCTTTGTTAAATGTTCCTTCTTTAAATTGTCACTTTCACTATAATTTCTAAGGAGAATTCATATTAAAGTGTGAAGACTGGCACAAACAACTTTAATTATAAATTAAATACTATTTCTGAGTTGAGTCTTCTTGGTAATGCGTAAAAAACTGTGGACCCTGAAGCTTTTCAAAAACTGTAAACAGTCGCAAAACATTTTAATAATTTGAAAAAAAACATGATTCACGCACTTGAAAATACATTCATACAATCTGTCATGTGAATAGATCCGTACTAATCACTTTCAGAGTTTTAATGAGAGGTCGGTGAGTTTATGAGTTTGTTCTGTGAACTGCAGCTTAAGGTAGTTTATCAGGTACATACTGTATGTTTGGAAATTGATTGTCGTTTATTGATTACCAACCACAAATTCTGTTATGTAAACACACCTTTTCTTGTAACTCTAACATTCTTTCATTTATAACTTTTCTTGCCTTTAGATATCTTCAATAACTTAAAAAAAAAAACACAATACTATAAATAAAAGAAAAAGAGCTGCTGTAGTACTGGCGCTCTACTTTTCAGGAAAATGAGCTGCAGTATTACCGCTCAGAAATACTTGTTACTGTTCTTGGACATGTTGAATCATGCCCAGGAAGAGCCTCATTACAGTCACATAATATGTTCACAAAGGCAAAACACTTCTTTTGGCTTCCAATTTCAATTTGACTCAGAATTACCCTAAAAGTTCATCAACTAAAAGATAGAATAAATGTAAACTTTACTGGGCTTGTATTGTTTTAAATGTTGTAATAAAACCAGAACTTTTTAATGACAAAACTAAAAACAATGCAAAGAAATGTAACAAGTTTTATAACAAACATTTTATTCAATAAAGGTTAGAGACCAGATGTCTGCACAAGAAGCAATCCTTGTATTCATCCTGAGATAAAAAACATGACTTCTCTTTTGAACATCTGTAGTCTGTTAAACTCACCCAAAAGACTGACCCGCAGTACTTATCCAGAGGCGTAGCACACATGATCCGTTGTGTTAGCTTCACTCGCCCGGCGATGATTTGACGACCAGACTCCTCGCGCCCTCTGTTCCACTGCAGCTGAGCTCCTCTCACACACTGCTGCTCTCTCCTCTGTCTACCCACAGAGCAGAGACAATTTCAGGATGTAGCTATGAAGGACTTTGATCCAGGAACCTTTGAAACAAAACCAACCCACCTCCAAAAATAAATAAATAAAAAAAAATACAAGTAATCTGAACCAACTCCCTGTGTGAAGATACTTCACAGCAACAACAAAAGTTTTGAGATGCTGCTGAAAATGATAAAATACATAAAAATTTGGAGGTTTTTATCTTCCAGTGACTTGTGTTGTCCTCAGAGTATTATAATCCAATTCCTTTTGAGATGGAAAAAACATGCAGACGACAAAGTCTAATTTTTCTCCAGCCCACTTAAACGTAAACTCCTCTACACTCATTTTTGTCTGAAGTTTAACTTTACAAGCAGAGGAGGGTCCATGAGTAATAAAAAACAGGGAGAAATGAGAGCGAGAGAAAAACCTTGCGTAAGTCTGACAGCGCAGTTTTCCATGTGTTGGGGGAACTGCTCTCTAAAAAAGGAAGTGTGTTTAGGAAAAGGAGGGGGGAAATCATTATGCCTGCTTTCCTGTTGTTTTTCCACGTCTCTGCATGAGAAAGAGTCTGGAATGAGACCAACTCACATCAAGTTTAATTAAATTCTCAGCCAACATGACTTGAATAGTAATGAGCCTGATGAGAAATCTCTGTGTTTTAGTCAGACACTGATTAGTCACAGACTTGGGGGTGTGGTCATTACAGAACCCTTTTGCCTCATTTTGTTTTTATCGAACAGAGAGAGGATTGGACTTCAGACCCAGAGGGCATAGTGAACATTGACCCTGTACTTAAAGTGAGATATGTATGGTTAAGAAAAGATTAACATCCCTCCATTGTGTTTACAATGTAGAGAAAAGGTAACTGAAGGGGCCACAAAGTTCCTCCACACTGTGCATGATGGAAATTAAAAGCTGCTCTGATTTATTAATAATATATTATTATTATGTTGCCAAAATATTGGTTGTCGGCTTTCACACACACATATAAGCAACATCCCAGTATCATCCCAGAGCTCAGGTTTGATATAATGTCGGTTGACCCTTTGTGGCTAACAGAAAAGGGTTTCCTCAAGGCTTAGGAGACCATTGAGAAATTTTCACCATTTTTTCAGAAGTGCATTTGTAAAGTCAGACCCTGATGGGTGAGAAGTCCTGGCTAAAAGTTTCTAATTCATCCCAAAGATGTTCTGTCAGGCTGAGGTCAGGACTGTGTAACTTAAAAAAAAAAAGAGAGTTAGTTTGTTACATGTAATCGAATTACATTTGTCAAACTTTATCTATGTTTGTATTAAAAGAAAACTTAGTGAACTTAATATTTTTACTTTTTTAAAATTAATTTGATTACCTGTAACAGAAACATTTTTTTCAAGTCGGGTTTTCTTTTTTCAGTGTCTAAACTGAAGGAAATCCAAGTCTTGGTATGCTATAGCACTAAAATGTTTCACTGAAACTAATGAGCCCAACTCCTGTATGAAGGCTCCACACCATAATTATCTCTACACTGAATTTTACATTTGACACAGTGGAATCAGGAAAGTACTGTTCCTCTGGAAAACACCAAAGTTTATTCACTGGAATGCCAGACAGAGAAGTGATTCGTCTCTCCAGAAAACACGTTTCCACTGCTCTAATGTGCAAGATTTCAGCCATGAACCCCATTTCATGAAGCTCTCTGAGATAAACTCAATGCCATATAAAGTAGGAGGTTCTGTAAAAAGCTGTGACCTTTGCATCTGCTGACTCTGTTGTGACTTAATGTGGCCTTCCACTTTGTGGCTAAACTGCTCTCATTCCAAGTCACTTCCACCTTGTCATACTACCTTCTAGGAATCACTGAAGAATAACACCAACAGCTGTCTATACATACCTGCATGCCTAGGGGATGCAGGTATGCATCCTAGGGTATATTTATGGTGAAAATATACACAAGTTCAACCCAAGAGAAATGACACAAATGTGCAAATAAGAGTTTGTCTGCATGGGTAAAGAGAGGAAACTTGTGAACATCTGCCGCGGAGGTAAAGACCCACTTGTGTAAAGCCGTGATGACGCGCCCCGCTTGGCCGTCGCTTGCTTCAGAGGATCACGTGACATTGCTTGGCCAATCAGTGCTGCGGGGAATTTAGCGCGCGCAGTAGTCAACGGCTGTAGTAGTTGTACATTGTGTGGTTTCTTTCTCAATATTTTAATCCATAAACATGTCGAGCAAAAAAAGAAAGTGGTCGGACGAATATGTACAACAGGGGAGCTCAATACGTAGATCTCGGCAGTAGGTGACAAACTGAAGGCCTCCAGGAAGCTGAGACCAGCACTTCCTGTTCTCACAGGCTCATCAAAATATTCGCTAAGATACAAAACGTTTGTAGCTTCATTAAAGAATAATAATTTTTGAAAAAAAAATCAACAAAACGTGTTACAATTAATTATCAGTAATTATTGTTTCAATGTGCTGCGCATGTTGGTGCGTTTCAGATCCATTAAGAAAGAAAGAATGCGACTCCGACGTGACTAGCAGAGCAGGAGTTTAAATCAGCTAATCAACCACAGCTGTGTTCATGAGAGGCTTATTAATAATCGAGAGCCAAATATCAAGCCTGGAAACCTGATATCCTAAAGGACTGAATGTTTTTAATTTAATCTCTGCTCGGCTAGCGGGGACGCAGGCGGTTGCCACGGCAATAGGTGTGCTTAAAACAATAAAGAAAGACGGAGAGTAAAAAGGTAGTTTCATCTTTGTTTACCTTCGCTGTGGTTCATCACAGCCGCTGTAGTTTCTGAACGATCAATGAACGACAAACTTGGACTAATTACCTCGTTCGTTTGCCGTACACGTCACAACAAACATCAAATATATATTAATAAAATATATATATATTTAATTAAGTTTTAACAAACAGATGGCTTCTACCGCGATAATTGTGTGAAATTAAATGAATTATATCCCAGATTCAGAAGATTTGCCTTTACCTTTGCAGAGCTCTTTGATTCCTCCAGTCAGTCTGTTGCTTCTCATATTGACGTCATCAAACCAAATTTCAGATCTACCAGAACTGACTGACACCTGCTGGCCTCAGGTTGGCAACCAGCTTCTGACTGAGAAACCAGTAACCTCCTCCCAGTGTCAGAATCTCACTGAGGAAGAAACTGCATTAGGTTTTCTATCACGTTATCATTTCTGATAAAACTGATGTATATTCGCATAGAAATGAGTCAATAGGGTTTAATTTACAATTTTTCTGTCTTCATATCATGAGGTAGAACTCAGCCAGCTGGTGAGAGAAAAAGTAAATATTGGTCTCAAAAAGTTTGAGCTCCCCTGATGTACAACATGAATTCACGGAAAGGGATGGGAGTCAGCGTCCCATCTGCATGATATGCAAAGCCAAGTTGAGCAACTCTAGTCTCGCACCGGCAAAACTAAGGGAACACTTCTTGAAGCTGCATGGAGATGGGGAAAAGTAAGAAAGTATTTTGTGGATTCAAAATGACAAAAAATAAATTCAATTTCAAATTTTTAAAAATGTAATTATTAAAAAATGTTAAATTCTTTAAAAAATCCTAATTTATTCTGAAATTCTTTTATGGGTCAAAATATTTTTGGGGGGCCAGAATAAAGTAATACCATAATTTGTTGTGAGTTCATGCACTGTGTTGGTTTTGTTCTTTGAGCAAGGTGATGTTCATGCATGGCTCATTTTTGGCACCAGTACAAAAAAAATCATATTTTATTTATCACTAAAGAAGAGTTCAGTGAAGGCGCATATGAAACTGGTGGGTTCGGTACCTCAAAAAAAGTTAAGAACCACTGTTTTAAAGCTTCACCAAATGTTTAAAAGTGGACAAATTAGTTGCACGTGATTCATTTTAAAAATAAGAAGATCCAGCTATAGACTTTAGATAACAGCCTGATAATAAAGTGTAACTGAAAGATAAATGAAACTGTAAAATGGCCAATAGATTGAATTTATATTGTTCTTTCCTAAGTCATATTGACTACTTAAAAAAACTTTACACTAGAGCTGTATTTACTCAGTCGCACTGACAAATGTGCATACAAAGTTCCTTAAAAAAAACAAAAAACATTGTCCTACTTAAGAAAAATGTTTTTTTTTTAGTAATTTACTAGATTTCAACTCTTTTTTGTTGTTGTAGTTTTTTGTACTGCAAAAGTTCACGAAGACAAAGTACTCGTGATTTAGGTGATTTTTCTTTCCGGAAATATGGCAATTAAAAAGTTCACAATCATGCAGGCTGCTACCATCAGGTTATTATCAGTGTCTGACTGGTACTGGTGTAATCAGAGCTGATAAACAACTCAGTACACAAAAACAACCCCAACAGATCTTATTCAAAATAGATTCTTTTTATTAGCGATGAGCTATATCTGTGTGATGGAAAAGTTCTTAAAAGTCCATCTCTATAAATATAGTTTATAATGGATTTAGATCATGTGTGTGTGTGTGTGTGTGTGGGTGGGGGTTCTTACTATCTCCAATTGCCATGAGAGAGATGACTCCTACTGTGTTGTAGGTAATCATTAAATGTTTACTAATTTCACAAGGGCATAGTCATGCTGACTCAATATTCTTGCAGCTCCCAGGACAGCACTGTGACGCCAATATATACATGATAAAAAATACAATATTCACTGTTCTAAATACAACTACGCTGCTGCTGATAGGAATGTGTCTAGAGGTCATTTTAGTGTAATGTGTCTTGTTTCAATCAATCATGAAAAAGAAACTTAACTTAGAAACTGGACAGTAACTAAATGCCACACTTCAATATTAGCCTGCATAACCAACAAGAAGAGGCATATTATCATTAACAAGTTAAAGTATAACTTGTTAATGTTATACTTATATAAGTATAGTATACTTATATAAATACAAGTATAACATTACTTATATAAATATAAGTATAACATTACTTATATATATATTTATATATAAATGCTAAACTATTATATTTAGCATTATAGTTTTGCTAAATATTAGAGGGTTCCCCCCTCCCCCAAGAAAAACAATTTGTCTGAGATTAAAGTTTTAGTCAACTTTTTGCTACACATAGGATCTTTAAATTTGTAATATGATGGGGATAACATATATATATACATTTATATTTAGCAACAGCATCATTACCATCTCGATCTCTTTGTGTATCCCTAAAGTCACAATGTGTAAGCTGTTTATTGAATGCATACAAAGGTGTGTAAATGTGAGTTGCAACTTTGTGAAAGTCAGTGCACACTTGAAAAGAAAAAAAGCCAACAATTTTCTTTTCACAAATCAGCATCTTAGATTCAAGAACATAAATGCTTCATCTTCTCCCTCTACCTTGTGAACAAAATCAAAAGCTTGATTGGGTTTTTGGAGAACTGTGATCAACTTGAATGTATGTACTTGACTTTAAATATGTATGACAGGACTGAATTGGCCTTTTTGTAAAGTGCCTTAAATTGGCATGTTGTGAATTGGCACCTATATAAATAAACCAGATTGAAAGAATATCGTTTTTTTTCTCAGATCCAGAGATTGAATATTTATTACTTTACAAATCAAACCCAGAGTTTTAAAACTCTCCACACATCTTAGCTCAAAAATGGTTCAATTAAAATGTGCAAAACACAATGGTAGCAGAAGAAAACAACTAAATTAAAAATCAAAAACAGAAAAGAACAGAGCTAAGGAAACAAAACAATTCCAACATTGCACTGAATGTACTTTCATTGTGAATTTGTTCCTTTGTTTTATTGTTTACATTGTTCAACTGTTTTATATTCTTTTAAAGTTTTATGACTCTGTTTTTTAGATGTTTTTTCCAGTTTTCCTACAATGTTGTGTGAAATAGCTGTTCTTTTTGTGTTCTGCACCTAGGAAGTTCACGTACAAACACAACTGTGAATGATCCACAGCTTTCTGTTCAGTCATAAACCTTCATTAACAGCATGTAAGACAGCAGTGCTTTCCCTGAGCTGCAAAAACAAACAGACTGTTCAAATGTTAATGCTCTGACTAAAGAAAACTAACACTGAGGCCATTTGAAAATGAATGTATAAAAAAAAAAAAAAAAACTGTTCATCTTTTTGAGGTATCACAAGGTATTTTTGGCGATTGCGTTCAGACTCCGAACTTTGTTGGCATCTGTCACCTTCAGGCTGTACTCAGGCGCTGACATCATAGCTCCCATCGTTACACAGGTGTTCCTGCACGTAAAGTTTAGAAGAATTTAACTAAGTTTTTGTGTTGTGAGTTTGGTAGCAATTACTTTGTTAAGTGTAGTAGAAACATGCCCAGGTAAGCATTATTTAGGGCTGGCTTTAAAACAGACCTGAATTTCATTGCAGAGTCTCTGCTGGAGCGAGCTGAGCAGTGAAACTCCTCAGCTCCAGAGCCCTCCAG
Source organism: Poeciliopsis paucimaculata (assembly GCA_903067055.1). NCBI lineage: Eukaryota > Metazoa > Chordata > Actinopteri > Cyprinodontiformes > Poeciliidae > Poeciliopsis > Poeciliopsis paucimaculata. The sequence continues at coordinate 8,501 of CAEGAD010030195.1, forward strand.
TATTCTCTGCAGGTTCCTCTCTGTAATACCACCACCTGTTATTTGAATACATAAGAAAAAAAGAAATAATAAATTAATAAATGAAATGGGCAGAAAGCAAAGCGAGAAAAATGGGGGTACTAACCTGGCATTACAATTATTCTTCGTTTGGCCTATTAAGAGCAGATCACAAAGTCACAATGATTCTAACACAGCCATTTTTGAACATTGACTAAAAAAAATAAATAAATAAAAAAATGGTTCACATACAGTTAAGCCCAAAATCATTCATACCACAGGCAATTTTTAGTCACAAAATATTTTTGTTTAACCAATGGGTTTAGGAATTTAAGACAGGAAGTGTGGCAGATTTCTATAAAAATATTATTTCAAAAAATATCAGATTTTACTTTTGTTTATATTTTATTCAAACAAGACACGTGACAAAAATATTTATAGCCTTTTCCATAGCCAATGGAAACAGCTTTACTGTCATTATAGCAATCACACCCATTTTTATCATTACTGTTCAGCTTTTTGCACGTTCCTATCCTATCCACCATCATCATCATCATAATATTTAACTATCAGATTCAAGGTGGGATAATGGCTGGGCAACTCCAAAATGTTATTACTAGGTAAAATCTAAGTCTGACAATGTATGAATAATTATGGACTCAAGTGTATTAGGAAATAAAAAAGTCAAATAATTACACACAGATGGAAGTTTTAAAGCCTTTATTTCTGTACATAACGATGTCCATTTTATTACCTTATAATTATTATAAAGGTATTGTAGCAATCAGGTTCTGTTGATCAGCACTGATTAACTGGTCATCAGGAAGTTGAAGCACTTCCAATAAAGCAGAACGGCCTGTGGATATTAAGGGAATATCAAGGAGGAAAGACACTTGCACTGATCTATGTTCTTGTTGGGGAAAAATTTTAGGTCATTTCCAAACTATTTGAAGCCCATCATTCTGCAGTGGGCTCTTTTCATCCGAAATTAAATCAACAAAAGAGGTTACTACTCTGCATATGAATGCCAATTCTAACTATTTAACCGGGGCTCCACAGCTCTTACTAAAAGATAATAAAAAAACTTTCAAGTAAATATTAAGAAATATTTTTTGAAGTACTGATCAACATCTCATCAACTGCCAGCAAGGCTTCTAGAGCTTATGTAACACGTACTTGATCAATGAGCCGTTTAATAACGGGCAGGCCCTCCAAAGCCGAGCTGTCGCAGCCACTCGTCAGCACCCTCTCAAATCCTAACGATATCAGAGTCTCCAGAGCAACTGCTGAGTCATAGGCCATGTCAAAAGCTGCAGGAAGATCAACACAACATCCATGCGGAGAAGTTAGACTCACTTTGAATTCTGTATTCTTAAAGATTCTAATAAAGAGTTCTCTATTCTGCTGAGGATCTGTGATATTTCTTTAGGCGTGAATGCTGGGAGTAGTTTAGCAGTGCGGTTACCTCGATGGAAGGTCAAAGGCAGAGGACGAGCAGCCGCTGGGGAGCAGGAAGGCACAGAACATCTTATTAGCAGCAGGAAAATTGGCAAGTTTCCAAATTTAATTTGAACTGTTGTTGACTTTTTCGTTTTAATAACCTGCATGCTGAGAAATTGGTTTATCACATAGCTTGCAGACTGAAAACTGATGCCGCACAAAGATGCAGAACGGACTAAGCCTGTAAAGCATCAACACTGTGACGGAGAAAATATCATCCTGGATTCTCACTGACAAAATTCAACATGTGATTTTATTTTTTAATAACTCAGAGAAATTAAAAATCCATCCTACAGTGCCATGTTGAAACACATCAAACATAAAACATGCAGTAGAGAAGAGTAATCATTTTTTTCCATAATGATGGCCTAAAATAAACTAGAATCATGGCTCTCAGTTGGATCAAGAACAGGCTATTGATCTGCTCCCTTCATACTTCTATCATGGTGAGTCTTTGAGAGCTGGTTTCATCAATAATTGGCATTTTAATGGAAGTTCCAACATGGAAGTGAGAAAAGTACACCATTTGGATGTATGATAAAAAGCTATGCCTGAATTTTTTTTTTTCATTATTTGTGCTACAGCAAGCTTGTCTGTCAAGATTTATGAGGACATTTTATACCTCAATAAAGCAATTCAGAAGGATATAAAGTCCTTCCTTGATTGGTGACAAAGTGAAAAGCACTTCCACCTACATCCTAAAAAAACTGCTGACTTGTCATTTAAGTTAATGACAATGGCAATTTCTGATGATTTCAACAAAGTTACAACCTTTAACATTTGCCTCTTACTTCTATTTCTTAATTTCTACAACATTATTTTGTATTATATTAGCCATAGCTTCCACAAACAGACACAAGCCTTTTGACCTAGAATAAAACTCTCAATCAGCTGATAGCAGGCTCTGTGCTTCCCATGAATTGGTGATGAAAAACCTAAAAGCTGCCCAAGAGGAAGGTCATGGTCCAAATCTATTTATATCAGTGAGACTGCAATTCTGACACCAGCTACGGACTGTTTGTGCTCATTTTTTGTCTCCCCCTTCTGGCAATCAGTTTTAACACACATTGTAAATGCCTGTTGCAAACAGACACAGTAAAATTTAAAAAAATTTCTACATATTTCAATCTCCTTTGCTGAGGATATCGAGCCATAATAATATACAATACTTCTATAGGACAATTAAATGGTTATATTCAAACTGTTAAAACATTTTTTTCTTACTTAGAATACAACCTGTAATTGGGAGAAATTATAGCATTTGTTAAAAACGGGCAAAATCCAGCCCCTTACTGAAGGTCTGTTTCAAAAACATTTCACAAGAAGTGCATCATTTTCACTGCATGATGCATACTTAGGCATATGTTTTGTGCTGAGTCATATGAGAGCAGTTTTACCTACATAAACCGATGTATTCTCTGCTCTAAAGACATAATGTTAAAGTTTAAAGGTCTAAAATGTATATCTTTTATGATGTAAAAAAAAAAAGTTAATTCAGGTTTGCTTGGGTTACTTCAAAATGTAAGCTTGCTATAGTGAAACCATTTTTGTTGATTATTTGTGTGCTTTTGTTGCTGAAAGATGTTTTCTAGCAGAAGCCAGAAGATTTTATGCCAACTCTCACCAGTATTTAGATACTTGATTTGAACTTCACTAAGGGCCCTGTCTCAGCTAAAAATAATTGGAACTTATTAGAAAATTCTCTAATAAGTTCCACCATGGTTCCAGAAGACCATAGCACATTTTGCCACATGCATTTGAGAGATTTAGCCAAGCATGGACAATCTTCTCAGTAAAAACAGACATACGCCAGACATAAGACGAAGATGGATAATTGTTCTCACATCTTCTACAAAGCCAAATAAAACTGCCAGAAATTTAAATCTTGCACTACTTTTTTGATCCACTCGATGCTGACTATATTCAATGTGTTCTATGGTATGGTAATTATGATTTCCTATTTATAGGTGGTGTGAACCAAAAGATAATTTAGTTTTATGCTGTTTTATTGTAGGTCACATTAAAGGTGGAAAAAGTTCTGAAATGGTTGATCTTGGTCTTATTTTTCTACAGCCCACCAACTAGTTATTGTAGCTGTGGTCTGTAAGCCATTTACATCAACTGTACCTATCAGCTCCATGCAGAGACCTGCATCCACCCCTCCAGTCTCTGTCAAGGCGCCTACCACTACACCATCTGCTCCCTGCGTCTTCATCAGCTCAATGTCCTTCTTCATCACCTCCACTTCTTGGTCAGAATAAATGAAGTCTCCACCTCGAGGCCGTATCATTACATAGACCGGAATTTTGATGTACTGCTTTATCACCTGAAGAAGACCTGCAGCAAAACAAAAAAGAAGCCAATGAATTGTGATTATGCGGCTATGTAGGCCACAGAGTTTCTAGGACAAATCTACAAATGTGCAGCTCACCGAGACTGGGAGTGAGACCTCCCTCCATAAGACTTGAACACAACTCCAGTCGACCAGCACCTAAAAGGACAACAAATAAACAACTGTCAGAGAAACTTCAAAGCCTCTAACCTTTGTGAATTAAAGCAACTCTGCACATTAACTTAACAATGACTTTTGACATGACTAAAGCACAATACTTGCCAGAAATAATGTAAATATGTTTGAAACACAACTAAAAATGGAGTCAGCAGTTTGTAACCTTTGACCTTGCTTTAAAGGAGAGCTAGATTTTAAGACAGGAATATGTGTTGAAAAATGTAAAACAGAGCAAATTGAACAACTCTTCACTGACCTCCTCGCTCAGCATTGACAGCAGACTCCACGGAATCCACGCACACCTCCAATAAAATGCTCTGTGCCATCATAAATTTCAGGCCAAGGGAACGCTGAAAAGAGATATAGACATATGCATTCTAAATTTTTATTTTAGTAAACAAGCTTAAAAGTATGTAAACTTTTACCACCACATGTACCTTTTCCTTTTCCTATCAACAGAAGGAACCCGAATGAATGTTTTGAGTGCGATTCAGAGTCAGGACATGTTTTTGTGGGAGCCAGGCACTACAATGGATGACCAGTTTCCGGTTTGATGAATTTAACATTTGCACTATTTGTGCGGGCGGGCTTATGTTAACAGTTCGGTAGTGACACCGCCCATGCGAGATACGCTTATTTCATAACACTAACAACACTCGGGATCTCCATTACGGTTTTTTAAAAATATTAGATAAAACGTGTTTATTAACTAGTTATAATTTCGGATGAGCGTAATATTTTGGTCAAACATTAATTACATTTAGCCATGGACGTTAGCTTGATACAGCCATACAAATAAAGAGTGAAAACAGCGTCGCTTTTGTTGCCCTGTAGAAACACGTCCGCGCTTCCGCCATATTGGTAAAGGCAGGTTTTTCCTTGAGTAAAATACTAACGAGCATGTTTAACGTAAAAAATAATACACATACATTTTACCACTAATTACTTCAGTCACTTATATAAAAATAACAAATCGGCCAATCAGAGTAGGGCATACCAATGAATACAAAACAAAATGTTTTTGAAATTTATCCAAAATTGCCTAATTTTTATTTTTATTTTTCTGAAAGATAAAAAACACAAATATAACATTGATTTAGTTTTAGTTCTTCAAACTAGAAAAAATATTTAGTTTAACTGTTTTGTTTGCCTAAGCCATTATTTGGAGGTAGATGTGAAACATGTTGAACTTATTGTCCAGGTGTAAGTTAATTAAAAAAGAAAATAGCAAAAAAGAAAAACAATAGATTTATTGCATGTTACAGTAAAATTATGTTTTAATTTTTTCATGAATCAACCCTGTTTATTAAGAATAAGGAATGACATAAAATAAAAGCTCATTCAAAAGCTCAGTCCCTTGGATTTATATGTATGCAGAGCATGAATGCCCGAGACTTGCAGTGTTGTGTCCTTCCAAAGATTGCATCCTAGGAGTTGGTGATTGAAACATTGTACCCAAATATAATACAATTACAGCTGAGTTTCAAAATTGTGCAACTGCATTTGTTCAAAGTATTTATCGGGACATTGTAAAGAGCTTAGTCTCTCTGTACCTTTCCAGATGGCCTTGCATAAGTGAAGTATTTTCTTGGTAAAGACAAATGCATTTGTCTTTTAAAGTAATTATTAATAGCTTCTTTCCTAGATACCTAGTTTATATTACACAATCTTCATTGTCAAATAATTGGCACACCTGTTGTCTGTCATATTATATTAGCAGATGTCAAATAAAAAAACAAACAAAAAAAAACATTTCCTTCAACTTTATTTTCGACATTAGCTTTTCTGGAAGAGCACATTTACCTTAACACTTTTGCGTTTCCGACCATAAGCCAAAGGTCTGCCAACCCTTTGGCAGTTATCACACTCTGCAACCTTTTGGATAAAGAAAGAATAGATATAATAATAAAATGAACAAACAATAATGTGTGTTGCTATAATAAAATGCATACCCATTTGTCCACATCCACAGACATGCCATGCCAGTAAAACCTGGCACACATAGCCGACCTTGTTTTCACAATTCCCATGTGAGAACCAGTTGGAGAAATGTGAAACTCTTTAAAAAGTTCCTTTGCCTCCTCCTTGGTCTTAACAACCTGTCTGCTTCCAAAGTAAAGTTCTCCTTCTAAACAAAATAAATATAACTTTACTGAAAGAAGAACATTAATAAGACATTAGATATATGCACACTAGTGTTTTAGATACTAACCCTTCAATGTGAATTTGGAGGCATATCTCCTGAGGTTTTGCTTTTGAGCTTTCCGAAAATCCTCAGGGAAGGATTGTTGGGAAAGATAGAAGAAAATATCTTCCCACTTTCTTTCCATCTCTTGAAGAAATGCAACAATAATTTGTTATTTTCAATAGTCTCAGTAAAAAAAGGAATAGGTGAAAAATGTTGATTCACTCAACTACTCTACATAAATGGCACATTTTTGTTTTATACATGTGTGGATTCAACTGTGAATGCAGACTGTGTTTTGTAATAAAATGCACTCAGATAAAGCATAATGGCATCATCAGTTAGATATGTGGAAATATAAAATCTGTCTGAGTGCATCTGTATATTTTACAGGTGTGAGTCGAGTTCAACCATTAAGATGCAGTTCCCAGTAGTTAAATTACTGCCCTTATACACACGATTTTTTGGTGACCTCATGGCGCTCAAACTTACTTGCTCCAGCTGAATAGACAAAAAACACCTGAGGTCAGGATCCCATTGGATTGGAAAGACACTCCCGTGATTGGATGATATGTTTGCTAAAGTTTACTTCACTGTACTCCCTATTTCAACAGATAAGAAAATCACATTTACTAAAGACACTATGTTCACAACATAAGAGTAAATCAGCCAATCACTTTACAGATTCTGTCATATTTAGTTAGCAACAGAAAAATATCTAGTGACATAATGGTAACAGTTTAAATATAAAAACTCTGATTTCTATGTTTGGCTTGAAGGAGGGGTGGATTAATACCAACTTGAACTACTAGGGGTGCAAATTAAATGAAAACATGCATAAATTCACACATTAAATTCTCTTAATGGTAAATTTGACGTCACTGATACTAGTTAGAATTATTTCGAATGGGTATTTTTGTCTAGTGAATATACAATTAGATATCTTATTAACTGACACGACTAGCCATTAACCAATTTCACATATCTGGAACGTGGTGCTGGAAAGTCCATTTTATGTTAAAACGGCTTGCCATACTTCCAGGGTCCTGTTCACCTCATATTGACCACACACTGCCATTTGAATACGTCTCGCACAAACAGGTATTTGTGCAAATTTACTCATCAGCTAACTGTCGCTATCTAGAGATGACTAATATAGACTTTAACTGAATGGAAACTGTAGCTAAAAACGGCAAAAGAAGCGTTTCGAGTGATTCACCAGCTTTAAAAAAACAAAACACGGCGGAACATATCTCGACGGGAGAACTCAGCTCGACATGTCAGTTAAAATCATCAAATTATGCACTTTTAGGGACAAAAATTCAAACAATTCATCTTGATACATGACAAACAGAAATATACAGGAATACGTTAGGTAAAGACATAATATGAGATAAGTTTAGCAATAAATACTTTATACCTCTGGGCAGTAAGGACAGTTCGATAAATAATCGTCGAGGTAGGAGGTACTGTAATCTTGTTCTGCGCATGCTCAGGAAGAAATGACCAGACAACATTTTTTTAAAGAAACTTTATTATACAAATGACAAGTACAACTAAAAAGTGTGCATTTCCTTCGAAAATGCAAGTGTGAATGCTGAATGCTTTTGGTGAAAATGGCAAAAGTGTTTGAAGCAGAGATGCTAAAATACTAATGACAGCATCTCATCTACCACTAGCATGTTGACCTACAGTGACTTAGTCCATGCTGGGTCAAAAAAAACAAAACAAAACAAAAAAAAACATGTAAAAGCTAAAACTACCTGTAAATAATTCTCTCTCAGAGTTGAGAATTGTCATTCTCAACTCTGCCACAGGAGGGAGCTGGTCATGTTGTGCTGGTGTTGGAACAGCAGTAGAAGTAGCATAAGGTAGGTTAACTACCATTGTTCCCTTCAAAGTCGTCAGATGCCTAATTCTCAAGTCTGCCAGCAGAGTTTTTCCATTCATTTCTATGAGGATGAAAAATTTATAAAAAGCTGAATATTATAAAAAGTATGAAGGTTATGAATACCAAAAGATATAGCCGGCGAACTGATTGGTATAAAAGTTGAATGGTGAAAATACCACAAAGTATGCAGGAGAAGAAGCCCCAGGAAAAGTGTATGGAAGCAACCAGAATAATAAATATAACTAAAAAAGTGTGCATTTCCTATGAAAATGCAAATGTCAATGCTGAATGCTTTTGGTGAAAATGGCAAAAGCAGGGGTGAAAAATTAATAAAAAGCTGAATATCATCAAAAGTATGAAGGTTATGAATACCAGAAGATATAGCCGGCACTAGGAGAGCAAGCTGAATAGTATAAAAGTTGAATGGTGAAAATAGCACAAAGTATGTAGGAGAAGAAGCGCGGCGAAAATGTGAGCAACCAGAATAAAATTAATAAAGAATAAAGAGAAACAGGAAAACCTGTTGAACGCCATTCACACTAACAAATGAACATATGAAGAATACAGAATACAACACTAATATGAGCAAATAACCAGGGCTGCCAGTTAAACAAACGTCTCTTTCAGCTGAGCCACCAGAATGCCACTCAGAACACAAGTCTAAAGAAATAGATGTCTTTTTAAATAAAATCTGTTGCACGATGCATTTGTGTGGCAAGATGAAGTTGTTTTTATACGACGGTTCACGTTAAGATGAACTGCTTATAGAAGAATGAAAGTTTTACAGAAAGTTTCTAAACTTTGTAATTACAATTTAAAAAGAGCATCCACAAAGCTTCATCACAACAATTCTAAAAGGTTTTACCATATACAATTAAGAAACTTACCGTCAATATATTTGTTAATTTTATTAACCAGACACACGAGAGAGAGAGAGAGAGAGAGAGAGAGAGAGAGAGAGAGAGAGAGAGAGAACCATTTGTTAATCAGATGGAACAGCTGATCACTCACAGCTTAGTGTGACTAGTATGACATACGCTGGTATGAAACTAAACACTACTTAGTTTGGATCCACCATCAGAATTACTGAATATATATATTTTACCCAAGAAGTTTTTGTTGTTGTTGTTATTTTTTTAGTAACCTGACTTCCTGATTACTTCAACGTGACGTCTGTCAACGTCAGCGGGTTAAAGTTGAGCCGACATGCGCACCACCAGCGTTACCAAACCAGCCTTGTTCCAGCAACAGTTCGTCTTTAGGACAGCACTGTAGTACCATAGAAGCTCAGGGGAACACACACACAAGAAAAAACAACTAAAATGCTACTCTCAAAGTTACGGACTACGATATTTTGTGGTTGCAGATATGCTGGGAAGGGTCTTCAACAGAACAGCGTAAGTTGAGCTTCAGTTCAGTTGCTATTTGTAGCTAACCTAACTAGTTAAAGGAAAAGGTCGCAATAACATACCCGCGATAAGCATCTATGAAGTCAGGTTGTTTTTTACTAACATGCAGCTTAGACACACTGTACATTAACTTAATATTGACCAGTCACGCTGTGGAATCACGTATCATTATGATATTGCATCACTGACCTTCAGCCGCATTGTTGTTACTGTCAAAGTGGAAAGGAAGCATCATATTTATCATTGGCGACTCTACACCTGCTTGGATGTATTTTCTGAATAACCCTGGGTATTCTGATAGGAAGACATTTGGAAATACACGTCAATATGAAACCTGCAATAAGCAAAAAATAAATAAATAAATAAAAGAAAAAATATTTATTTATTTACCAATGCTTCCATAAAACCACTGTGAGCTTCACAAAACCTGGTAGTAAGACGAAAGAGTTTTTTATATGAGGGAAATAAAGATTTCATTCATTTCATTTCATTCATGAAATATTCTTTGAAACTAGTTTGCTTTGTGCTGTACCTTATATACAACTTGAACAACACTTCAAATTAAATTAAATCATAATATAAGAGTCATGCCTATGTTTGCTTTCTTTTCTTTATTTCCAGCATCAGCGTCCACAGCTGCGACAATGGCTTGTGAGGAGAAACCAGAGCTCCATCACTGTAGAAGCAGGGCCATCCTCCACCCCAGCAGCAGTATCTATACCTAATGCATCAACAAACCGCATAGTGGGTCGCTGGTTGCTGGGCTGCAGTGGCCTCGTGGTTGGGGCGGTGGTCTTGGGTGGTGTCACAAGGTGAAAGTAACTTAACTATCGTAACTGGTTTTGTAATTCTTTGAAATGCAATAAGTGTTGATGTGTGTCTGTGTTGTTTTTTTATTGTTCAGGCTAACAGAGTCTGGACTCTCAATGGTTGACTGGCATCTGGTGAGAGAGATGAAACCACCTCAGTCTGAGGCCGAGTGGGAGGCTGAGTTTTCCAAGTACAAACAGTTTCCAGAGTTCAAAATGTACGGCTTATTTCTTTTTCTTGTTTTAACATTATAAGGACAATTTAAAGACTCATTGAAATCTTTTTTTTTTTTTTTTAACAAAGTAGAAATGAATAATTTTTTTTTTCTCTCATGTTTGTATTTGTAATCTTATTTTTTTTTATAACTATGTAACTAAATGAAGGTTTTATTTTGCAGTCTTAACCATGAGATGACTCTGCCTGAGTTTAAGTTCATCTTCTACATGGAGTGGGGTCATCGCATGTGGGGCAGGCTTGTTGGACTAACATTCATCCTACCTGCTGTGTACTTCTGGAAAAAAGGATACCTCACACGTTCCATGAAGGGAAAAGTGCTGGGGCTGTGTGGATTTGTGTTCTTCCAGGTCACTTATTTATTTTAACATCAAGATAAATATCGTCTTTTTTTATTCAGTTAGTAAAGTTTTCCACAGAGGTTTGCAAATCATCTCATAATTGAAGTGTGTTAATCTTGTCAGGGTCTTCTGGGCTGGTACATGGTAAAAAGTGGGCTGGAGGAAAAGCCTGAGTCTCACGATGTCCCGCGCGTCAGCCAGTACCGTCTGTGTGCTCATCTGGGTTCTGCCCTGGTGCTGTACTGTGCTAGTCTCTGGACTGGGCTTACTCTGATGCTGCCTGCAAATAAGGTAGAGTTTTGATCTAGTTTTTGATCTTAACTTTGTCTTGATCTATTTACTGTAAATAAACAATTTCTAGTTAGATAATATATATATTTTCCCCCCTTATTTCATCTGCTTCCTAGATGGCAGACTCTAAACGCCTCATGCAGCTCAGAAGGTTTGCAAAGGGAACAGGTGGACTGGTCTTCCTAACTGCTCTCTCAGGTGATACTTAAAATAAAAACGTCAATTGAGGAAAACAATAGAATTAATTTCAAGCTAAAAGCTAGTGCTGAGGTTAAAAAAAACAAAACCTGTTCAATGTATAACATTTTAAGAAAGTTATAAGGTGATAACTGTGACAAGGAAAGGTTACCTTTTTTGTTGTTTTTTTTCCCATAATACGAGACGCAGAATAATTCTGCTTCAAAATGTTATTGACTATTCACTTGCTATTTGTAGCTAACCTAACTAGTTAAAGGAAAAGGTCGCGATAATATACCCGCGATAAGCATCTATGAAGTCAGGTTGTTTTTTACTAACATGCAGCTTAGACACACTGTACATTAACTTAATATGTTAATGTATTAAGTTAATACATTAACTTAATTAATTAATCTGTGCTATAACTGTGTACTGCTTGGTGTTTGGCAAAATAGATTTTATTGAATGCAATTTGAATATAAAGTAAATTGGGAGCTAAATGTGTTTTTGTTGTAACTCTAGTTTGATTGAACATCAAACATCAGGTCAGATATGTAATAGTTTTGCTAATGTTTTTGTGCCTTTTTTTGTGCCTGAAGGTGCCTTTGTTGCTGGTTTGGATGCTGGCCTGGTTTATAACTCATTCCCTAAGATGGCAGGTAAATGGATTCCTGATGATATATTGGCCTTCTCTCCGGCGCTTAAGAACATCTTTGAAAATCCCACCACAGTGCAGTTTGACCACAGAATTTTGGTATGTTGTCTTTAGTGTATTTCAAATTCAGTTTAAACTGAATGCCAGTGAATTTATACAGTAATATGCCAATCTTCCTTTCGATCTTTTTCCTTCATATTTTAGGCGATTGGCTCTCTGACAGCAATCACTGGGCTTTATCTGTTCTCAAGGAGGATGATGCTACCAAGAAGGGCTAAGATCGCTATCGGTCTGCTTGCAGCAATGGCGTATACACAGGTATGCTTTCAGGCAGAAATGTCCACAACACAATGGTGCAATATAGGTCACTATAACTAAACATTTTATTTTTCTGCTCATTAGGTAGCACTCGGTATCAGCACACTTCTACTGTATGTTCCTACTCCATTGGCAGCAACTCACCAGTCTGGATCTGTAGCTCTTTTGACTTTTGCCATTTGGGTTCTGGCTGAACTTCGTAAAATGCCAAAGTAAAGCCTTCTCCTTTGTGGAGAAGCCTGTTTAATCACATGGCAAGTCTTAACTGTCAACAAAATGAAGCTACAGTGAAAAAGAAGAGATGAACCTCATTTGACAATAGGCTGTTGTTTACAGGCTTTTCAAGACTCTTGGTCATGAACAGACTCTAAAACTAAATGGGGGGCCACAGAGTTGGGGCTTCATATAGAGACCTCGACTCCTCCTCGGCCCATTTCCTGTCTAATCATACCCAGCAGCAAATTAAAACACAAAAAATGAATGTGAACGTTTTATTTTATTTATTTTTTTTTCATGTAAATACGCAGTATTGTATCCAACCTGGTTGGCTTATCACTTTTACACTAGTTGTTAATTGAAATGTTATTTGAGATAACATAATTAGATTTAATAAAGTTATTTCCATATTTTGCTGAAAATTAATGTAATTGAGTAAATGCATTCAAAAAAGTGTAGTCAGTGTAAAGAAAGCTTGTTGAATTTGTATAAAAGAGAAAGCAAAAACACAAAGATCCTCATGTTCTGTTGGTTTCTTTTTGCCCCACCTACCTCTGAGATCCTTGGGAAGGTTCTGCAATTTGATCAAATTCCTATTGTAACTAATTGGAAGGTATGTAATTAACTTATGAAATCAATTTTCTTGTGACACTAAATTTCTCTCCAGTCATTTTTCCCTGAATACCATCATATATAATTTCACCACATTTGATTAAAAAAAATCTGTGCTATAACTATAATTTACAGGTCTCCAAAATTTTAGGAGACCCGTAGCATTCTAATTCAGTGGATATATACAATAAAATGATTTCTTTTTTTAAAGTTTTTTTTTTCTTTAAGAATATAATTCAATTTTATAAGATGCGGCAAATGACTGTGCTAACATAACCTAATAATGAGAAAAAAAAGTGACTTAAAACACTATGCAAGACTATAAAAGAAAGCTCTTTAGAACAACCATCAGATTTTTATCAATGGGTTAATATTCCCTGGTGGAAAAGACTGACAGGCCTATATGGATATGTGAACTGAAAAAAGACAATCACCAAAATAAACTTTTGTTCTGAATTTCTTACAAATACAATGAAATTGTTGTTTTCATAAGTGGTTAAATCTCTAAAAAACCTCAAATCCCAATTATTTGTTGGTATTTGAGGTTTCCAAAATATCCAGTCCTAGTAGTAGCTAGGACTGGATGATCAATACATCATCGATGATCAATACATCGATTGATCATCTAGGTAGTTACGGTGTTGGCAGCATTCATTTATATAGAAGAGGAATTAGCCTAAGAAGCTAATTTATTACTGTAAGAACAATTTTCTACAGTAATAAAATCTGTTATAGCTGAAAATGGGGGAATAGGGTATTTATTTTCCTTTATTTACTGAAATTGTTGTAATAAAATTCTAAAGAGACAAGAATGTGGAGTCTTTGAAATTCAAATTTCATCCCATGTTGCATAGTAACTGATTTTTATTATCTCTGTACAAAATATACACATTTTGAATATGTAATGCAACCAGCAGCTAGCTAACCAGACAATCAGTACAACATGTAACTTTTCATTGCTCTAGACACAGTACATGCGGGTATAGACAGGTTTTACTGTAGTCAGGAAGTTAACTGAGCCGAAACACTTTTCTAGTAAAATAAAAAATACTGCATGTGTAAACGAAACCACAGAGATAGGATTGTTTGAAAGAAAATCATAAAAAATGCAGTTGCTTTGAAGAAAGTGAGAGATTGGGTGGAAATGGAAAGGTACTGTGATGGAGAACATTATTGCTATTCCATGTTAGGTTCTCTGAATTAATGTTTCAGTGCCTCTGGGAACAAGGTGTTAGTTAGAGCTCAGTGATGTTCTGGTATAAAAAGAGGCAAATTATATGGTAGATGTAAACATTTTTAAAGAAATATTCATAACAGCTTATCGTGCAGGTTCACAACCTTGAATGACATTGACAGTGAGCAGGCAAACCGCATACCTTTATCTCTAAGTGCTTTTTGCCTCACTGATTACAGTGTGTCATATCCATTAGACTCACATATCTAATATTTCCTCTTTGGTGGCAGAAATATGGATAATAAGAAAAGGGAAATGTGGCAGACATGGGGGACAAATATTCATATTCATCATATTGTAACTCTGCAAAAGCTAAATAGCCTTATATTCAAAATAAACATGATTTTGAAGTGGTAGAACCTGCTACAACCACATGACATTTCAGGTAATAAGATTTTCACACATACTGTCTTGGATACACTAATTTTCCCTTTAATGAAATTTGAAAGCCCAGTATGACTGTGGTTTGCAGTCCAATACTGACATGGTTTGACTGGTCAAAAGCTGATCAACTATAGTGCTATTCCAACATTGCACTGGCTAATTGTCATTCCACTGGGAATGCTAAAACATTACAACAGTCATCAGACAGCTACTGCTAGGACTGGATAGTTTGGAAGGCCAGAAATTAGTCTAACCCATGAATAAACATGGGTGCCGCTCCACTGCGGGGACTCATCTTTAAGACAGACAGCATGTCTTCCTGATACACATGCACACACACGCGCACACGCCCACACACACACACACACACACACACACAGAGGGTGAGGCACCTGTGAATGACTAGGAACAGCAGACAGACGAGCAGACTTTGGAGTACTTCTTTAAATATGTAATTAGATATTAGTGACATCATCATGCGATACTGAAGTCAGTTTTTCTTGGAAAACAACACTTTTGTTTAGCTTTCACCTCTGCTCTCTGGGATCTTCAATTTGTTGGTCGCTGATCAGGAAGTGTCTTTCTCTATCATGTCCACCAGGTGGCCACAGACTCCTTTCCATGTTTCCTCTCGGCTCCAGGGAGGTGTTCCCGCACAGAGCGCAACAGAGGCAAAATCAGAATCACAAATCCAAATATTGAGCATATTAGGGCAAAAGGAGAAAGTTATTTCAGATCAAGGTTTTAAAGGAAACTTGATCCAGCTGAGTCCAGCCTTTGCAGGCTGTGATAACTGACCCGCAAGACACCATAATAAATAAAAGTTCAAAGAAAACAGCTGGGGGTGTGCTAGTTGCTGTAAGCCCACTGAAAGCATTCTTTGTCTGTGCTCAAGGATAGAACTAATTAAGGTTCTTTATGATTAGCCTGGGAGTCATGGAAACTCCATCGCTGCTGGAATAAATGCCACTAGAGGTCCAGGAGGAGGAGGATGGTCTCTCTGCGCCCAAAGGATTCACAGTTCTCAGCGAGGACACAAGCTCAGGCCTGTGTCCCACTCAGCCACACACACAGACACACAAACATTCAGAAACTCGTTCTATCTCTTCAGTCCTGATGCCTTTTCCGCCAACACCACTCCCCTCCCTGGTGCCAGTATCCTCACTGGTCCAGATCCTTAGATGACATTGTCAAACAGCTCCATGGACTGCATGATGTTCTCATCCTGAACAGAGAGACACAAACACCACTTTGTTTTTGCTCATGAGGTTAAAACTGAGGGCAACTAAAGACAAAAGTTTTCTCTGTACCTTTTTACATGAATCAATAAATTCATCTATGGTGACCACCCCATCTCTATTCTGGTCCATTTTCTGAAAGAAAACATATACATTTTCAAACAAATGTCTGTGACTATATGCAGTCTGAGAGATAACAGCAAAACTGAGAAATTAAACCTGAAAGAAGCTCTCCACGTGTTCTCTTGGAGCATCGTCCATCATAGTGGGGTACGTATATTTTCCCATCATGTCATAGATAGACTTCATGATGTCCAGCATTTCCTGCAAAGTGAATGTCAAAAAACACAAAGGTATTAGATATGTAGGACAAAACAATATTCTTTTATGACAGTTGTCTTCAATGTTGCTTTAAGGGGCAGAACAAAATCTACATCATTGAAGAGGTAAAATCAAGGAGTGGGTTCTGAGTTTTAGACAAGAGGACCGAAGGGAATGTTCCAGCTACTGAGGGATTACACTTCTTAGCCTTCCAGGGAAAGTTTATTCTGGGGGTGGGCAGTTCACCTCAAAGTGATAGCATTCAAACAGGAAAAGGTGGACTACTCCCTCCAGGTCTGCCTCAAGAAGAGAAGTTTGAGTGTTTTGTTCATGAGAGATGCTAGAATGAAGAAGGAAATCAATTGACAGGCTGGTGTCTTGTCTGCAGTAACACAGATGTTGCTGCTCTGTGTCATGCTGCAGAACAGCAGAACCAAAAGTTCTCGATTTACCTGTTTTTGCTCTGACCTTCATCTATAAGTGATGAAATCTGGATTATGACTGAAACAACAAAATCTCAAATACAAATGGCTTAATTATCTCCATCAATAGAGTGGCTGCACTCATTAAGGGAAGCTCAAAGTAGATTCACTTCTCCTCCACACCAAGATGAGTCAGCTAAGGTGGTTCAGACACCTGACACCCACTAAAGGGGAGATCTGAGGGAAACCCCAAATCACTGGATTCAACATTCATTTCTTCTGGCCTAGAAATAAATGCATTGAGATCCCCCAGGATATGCTGGAGAGTCCCAGTTGGGTGAGAGATTTCTAGGTTTCCTTTTTTTTTTACCTGTTACCTCTGTGACCCGATTTTGGATAAGTGAAAGACGAAAGAAATCTCAAATGCTGGAAGGCAACTTATCCTTTGTGCTTGACACAAGGGATAAGTTCAAAATTCTGAAAAGATATTGAAATTCAAAACAATTAAAATAAAACTTGTCAGTTTGGAAATTAATGTGAGTGTGTTACCTCTTTGGTAATGCAGCCATCTTTGTTCAGGTCATATAGGTTAAAAGCCCAGTTTAGCCGGTCATTAATCGTCCCTCTCAAGATGATGGACAGACCAAAAACAAAGTCCTGATAGAGAAAATTAATCAATTAGGACCTGCTTAAGGTCTGACATATTGATGAGATAAACTGTTTATGACTTTCTCTGCCCTGTGGGCTGGTGTTGAGGTGGATAATACTTTTGTTTGACTGTCACTGTTGCGTCAAATTTCAGATGAGCCCAC
This sequence comes from Poeciliopsis paucimaculata, assembly GCA_903067055.1. NCBI lineage: Eukaryota > Metazoa > Chordata > Actinopteri > Cyprinodontiformes > Poeciliidae > Poeciliopsis > Poeciliopsis paucimaculata. The sequence goes on from CAEGAD010030195.1 coordinate 26,057, forward strand.
ATTTGCTTTCAAAGAACAGAGCTCACCTCGAAACTAACGGAGCCATTCTTGTTGGTGTCGAAGGCTTCAAACAGGAAATGTGCATACATACTCGAATCTGCAAAGGGAGAGACTAAGAGTAACCCGAGAGCAGCGGAAATGTGAAGTCTTTGAACGGCTCTGATTAGCAGTGAGCCAAATATAGACTAGATATAAAAATAATTTCAGATACAACTGGAGGCAAGTGGTTAACATTTCATAAAACTAAATATTATGAAATGATAAATCACTTTGCTTCTCTGCAGAACATCTACTACGGTTAGGAAGAACTGATTATTATGAGTTAAATATAGAGTAGTTATTTTATTGTGATAAAAGGAAACCTAAGTTTCCATTCCGTGCTTCCCATACAGACCACCAGATAAAAGTCATTATGTACAAAGATGAGTCGAGTAGAAACATAATTCAGCTTCCAAATAATAATTTCATTTTTTCCAAGGAAAAACAGCAACACAAACCAATTTTGCCTCTAAAATGATCTGCATTGAAAATCTTGGGAAGGTACACATCACTAGTACATCTAGCATAAAACCAAGACAGCATTTCAGAAAAAGAAAATCAGTCAAACATAGTAGTGATAAAGTGATATTCTGGGACTGCTTTGCTGATGGAACCATTTATTTAACTCTTCACCAAAACATCTAGAATCAGCATACTGGGTCATCAGTACATGGGACAGAACCATGATTAGAGGCACAACAGCAAGTCCATGTCTAACAAGTTCCAGAAAATTTAAAAAAAATGAAGATGTCAGAGTGGCCTAATCAAAGATTGATAAACTGTGTCATGACCTTAAATAGCTTATTTCAGCTCAGTGTTACAAATTTCAAAACATTCTGTAAAAAAAAAAAATGGGCCAAAAGTTTGATACAGAAACTGATTATTATTTTTCTCAAATTTATGATGATTATAAACTAACTTCTCAGGTAACAAAAGGTACCTGAAAACTAAGAATCAAAAGGTAACAAAAGGTACCTGAGAACTAAGAATCAAATGGTACCTGAGAACTAAAAATCAAAAGCTACCTGAGCACTAAGAATCAGGTAGCTCAGGTAGCTCAGCTACCTTTTGTTACCTTTTGATTCTTAGTTTGCTTGCACAATGCAACTTTTACAGACATGGTTTACAGTCATTAATGTCACACAGCATATTTCAATGACTTTCATATGTTATATGAAACTTCTATTTTAACTACATTTGATTTAAATAAATTTACTGGTTTACAGTCATTAATGACTGGTTTACAGGTTATCTTTGTCAGATTTTAATATTATTTTTGATCACCTGAAACATTTAGGCATGACACAAAAATCAAAAACAGAAAAAATATAAATGTCAGATTATTTTTGCAGTGGTGTACATCTATTTGTTGAACATTTATTTTAATAGAAATATCAAAATTTAAATTGCACTGTCAAAAGTGGAACTCACCTCCCTGAGGAAAGAACTGGGAGTAAATGTTTTTAAAGTTCTCCTCATTCACCACTCCACTCGGACACTCCTAGTGAAAAACAAAAGGAAATTGGAAATTCTAACATTTTTAAATGTAACTGAGAATATAAGTAAACAATGGAAACCTACATTTTTGAAGCCCCTGTAGAGGACCTGCAACTCCTTCTTGGTGAACTTTGTCTGCTCTTCCAGCTTGTCCATGCTCTCAGGGCGATGGCACACAGTGGACAACTCAAAGTCATCTTCAACACTGTCTGTAAGAGACATAAAAGGGTTAGTCACTGAAAAAAATAGCCATCAGGACAACATCCATACCTCAAGAAGTGAAAGTCATCTTACTAGTAAGATCAAAGTCATGTAAAGATAATCACACTTTTTCACACTACACTTTTCGTTCTACATAAAATATACACTAAGCAAAACCAAAAAAATAATATTTTCACAACTAAAAAAGGAGAGAAAACTCAATGAAACAAAGAAAATTTGTAATATAAATTAATGTACTGGGAAAATTAATTTTGAGTTCAGATGAGCAACTTAATTGGGATTAAGTTCACTTACACACCTTGTTGCATTTAAAACAGGAATCACAAAACATTTCTAAAGATGTCAGTTACTCAGATTCATTGGGCAGAAGTAAATTTAAGTAAGTACATTTTTCAATAATTTATATACAGATTTATATACAATTTATATACAGATTCTATTGTTATAAAACAATAATTTATTTTTGTGAAAGGGAAACCATAATCTTTAGTTTCCATCCCGAATTGGTAATACGTATCCCATCCACAACCACACCCCAACCACTTTTGTGTCAATCTGTACATTCTGTGGACAATCTAGAAGCCTAATACAAAAAGTTTTATTAATGAATGAGAACAAAACAGAAAGTTCAGTAAAACAAATTGCTTCCAGGAACAACTGTTGTTCTCACTTGCCTGAAGGACATTGTAAGACTATTTCATGTGATTGAACCTACAGAACTGTGAAAAACACGTTTATGAAGTAAACAACCTGGACCATTAATATGGATAAAATGAACTTAACGGTTATTTTACCTTTTTCTTTTTAGCTTTTTAGCCTATAAAAACACAAATATTTACAGTATGAATGTAGATAGACTAAGAATAAGTACCACATCATTTAGTAAGATACATAGCTGATTCACTCAAGCAGTCCTCTGTCTTGTGCTCTTGAATCTTCTCTGCTTGCAGCTTGTCTACTCATTCTCACCTCCTCTCTACTTGTCGTCTCTCCCCACCCATTGTCCTGAAACCTTTTACCACTCCATTTTATTTCACTCATCCTCCTCGCTCCTCCTTTATGACCCTCGATCCATTTTCTCCTTGTCTCTCTTTAAGACATCTTTTTCATCCCCCTTTTTCTCCTCAACTCTCCTCGGATCCTTTTATTTTCTCATCTAGCTTAACAACCCCTTTTTATCCCAATTTTCTTCTTCATCACTCTTTATGACCCCAGACACTGAGACTGACCACCATATGGAGGAGGCAAATTTTTAGCTGTGATCTCCTGCTTTTGGTCATCATCAATATCTCGCGACTATAAGTAAGAGTTAGCACATAGACAGGCCAGAGTAATGCCTGTATTACGAAAGATGAGATCTAGATCTGTCTATTCATTTACCACTTCATCGTACCATCACTTCTGAAAAAGACATCAAGGCACCCTTTCAGACAAAAACTGAATTCCAGGTGTAATCTACTTTTTTACAGTCTAGAATGATGGCCTCAGATTTAGAAGACCAGACTCTCATCCCAGCTGCATCAGTCTGAGCTGCAAACTGCTCCAGGACATGGTAAAAATTCTGGTTCGAAGATCCATAAGAAACCATATCAGCTGCAGAGATCCCATCAATAAATGACACAAACAGAAGAGAGGGCAAGAGAAGCACTGGTGGAGATCAATCCACACTGGGAAAACATAAAATCGTGAGGGCACACCACTTACCTTAGTTATAAACATACTGCAAGATACTCTGTGATCTTATAGTACCAACTGCCACAAAACACACATGAACTGACCAACCAAAATGTCCAAAGACCCCCATAGCATTTCCTTAAGGGTAATGATTGTATCATTGTTCAACAGCCAGAACAAAACCACTCTTCTTCTGGAGTCCAAGACTCGAGAATCATTTAGTTATTAAACTCTGCACACTAAGATTACTTAGGAGAGTTAAATGTTGTGATACAATTGCTGGAACATGCTCTCCAGCACAATTGGAAACACCATCCTGGTCAATCACTCTGTCGGTGTTGTCCCACCCTCCACTGCAACACCAAAGATGCTCGTAAATCACAACATTTTCACAATGTCCAGAGCTTTCAGGGTACAGGGGCACTGGAGAGCTTTTTTTTTAATCAGTGACCTCTGTCATATTACCTTACCTTCCTAGGTCTTATTTTCTGCCTCCTCTGTGGAGGTGGCTGGGTTAAGAAGGTCATCAAAGCATTCTTTCCAATACCTGGCAATGTCAACAGTCCTGATTTTCATGAAGGGTCTTTCACACAAATTTGCTTAGAAAGCATAAAAATTCAAGCTTAAGTGAAAGACTTAAAGAGCTAAAACAAACATACTTTACATTAACTATGTTTATTAAGTATAAACACACATCTTCTACTTTTAGATGTCATACTGTACAAATTGTAACACCAAACCTGCTGCCTATGCTTAATTCAAACTGTGAAGCTCTCCATTTCTTTGTGTTATGTTAACTGAATGTGGTAATGACAGCATCCACACAAATGTTAATGTGAACTCTCTAGAGAGGCTATTGGAAGAAAAGCGAAAAGATGTATGCAGAGTGAAGGAGCACTTGCTTTGACTGATTGAGGGAGTGGTCGAGGGCGTGCAGCACGGCAGCAGCTTGAGGAATCGCTGCTTTATGGTTTTTTTGTTTTGACTGGTGGAGGGGTTACCTGCAATCACCAACCATAGCACAGAGGTTAGATACGTACACTGACATGGGTCTATTTACTTCTCTAGCAACATGCCTGTAGAACCAAAACACACACAACATATAACAAAAAAATGTAACAAATTAGTTCATGCTGTTCAGGCAGGTAATTGCCTTCTGGGTTGGCTCAACAAAGGGAGACCATTTTTATTTGCACCCCAATATTTACGGCTGTCAAAAAATATCACCTGGATTTAACAAAGTAAATAGGTAAGAGGCTCCCATTGAGTAATTATTGATGACTATGCTTCAGCTAGCATTATTTAAACCCTAGTTGATGCAGGAGGTGGCTTCTCATATCTTAAATACCTTCTTTGAAGGCACATCCTATGGTTGGGGGAAATATATGAATCTCTTCTAGACTAACAAAAAACATCTGAAGAGAATGCTGAAGCTATTAAAATTGTGTAGAGAACTGTCCAACACGTTATTAAAAACTAGAAAGACGCTGGGGAACCATCATTTTTGTGGAAGAAATGTGGATAAACCAAAACCTCAAATGACTGTGATAGGTGATCACATAATGTTTGGTAAAAATCAAAAACACAAGCAGAAATCCCAGGTATGTTCATTATTGAACATAACCCATCCATATTGCAAACAAGCTCAAGAGATTGGGACAAAAAGTTAAGTAGCCTGAATAAAATCATTGATCAGAGAGACTAAATGAAAAAAGTCTGAAATTTGTCAAGGAGAATAAAGATTGCACTCAGGAGCAGCTGAAGATCATCATGTAGTCTGATGAGACCAGAACATGGACCTAATTTTACACACAAAGCCCAGCCACTGACTACTGCATCTTAGTTTCCATAGGCACAATGACTTTGGTGTTTTTCCAAGACCAGCCAACGGTTTGAACAGTACAGGACATTTGGTGTGAAAATAAACCGAACAACGGCCTCTATAGTGTGTCATCCTATTGTCTTTCTGTAGCATGCAGCTCCAGGGTCGGTCACTTTCTGTGCCTGTGGTTGTGGCATTATTTGCAAATAAAGTAGGCAGAGCACATTGTCCAATGTCTGGCAGACTCATCTATCCAACTACCTAAACACAGGCCCTACCCTGGTGCCTTAAGCTGTTCAAACAGGTAAGCAATTTATCTTTCTCTACACGACCCAAAAACAGACCATGTCACAGAAATCAATAGCAGAGACTTTAAAAATGAATCAGAGTTTCTCAGAGGTAAGTTGAAGGAGTTTATGCATGCAAATGCTTATAAATATAGAAAACTAATATATAACCTTATAATCAGCAGGCTGGAACAAGGAAGAGATGAAAGAATATCATAATGAAGATTTCTATGCATTGGTTAATGCAACAGTGATCGTTCTGAAGCTTTGAAATAGACTAATAACAAAAAAGACTTTTGTTTCATGGGTTTTGTGCTTCTGCTGACTCTGCATGGTGCATTGAGCCTAAAATACTTGCAAGAATCATCAAAGCCTCTGTCAGCGCATCATAGCTTACTCTCCACCTCCTCTGTCTGTCTGTCTTTCTGTCAATCTGTCCTGTCTGATTTCTTTTGCTGCCAAAGTACCATGATGAATTTGTGCTGAGTTACCTTTGATGTCATGTTATTTTCTGACGATGACACCTGAAATTATTTTACTCTGCTCCAAGTCAAAATAAAATGAAAGAAGTTTTCCTTCTTATGCTTTTTGGTTGTAGTGCTACTGGGTTCAATAGTGCGGGTAATCTTGACACCTTTTCATTCTTGGGGGTGGAAATACTAGATTGTACACAGATATTGTGTTTCTAGACCCAAGATGTATCAGGAAAATTAACCATACCACAAAAGATTCAAGTGTGAAGTCTATGAAGACTACTTATTTACATTTTTAACTCAACAAAATTAGAAGAAAATCAGGCAGAAAACACAGAGAATCAGAAAAGCAAGGGAATTTTGAGTTGTAGATTTTTTTTAAAAGATATTTTTGGATAAGTGCTCAAGTCTTCCAACCAGAAAGCCCTGAGTCTGCCATGCAAGCTGTGTCTTGTGTCCTGGTGGCACTCTGGCTAAGACACATTGCCTGAATTCACATTATCAGTTCGGCATGATCTTCCCAGATATTTATAACGTAGGGACTTCTAATCAAGACCTCTTTGCATCTCTGTTATTTATTTATTAATAAATAAATAACAGAGATAGCATTCATTTATTTATTTTCTCCAAATATCATTATTATTACTAGTTCCTAGAAAAAACCCCATTGTAAACTCATTTGGCTACTGGAATTGTCTTTTACTTTATTAAAATATAGTAGTAATAACACCTGCAACCCTGGTAGGTTAAGTATGTTCAGATAATGAATAGATGTCGTAATAAATAAATAAATAAATGATGGGGTAAACAGATTAGCCCTAGAACTCAAACAAAATTGAAATAACTAAAATAATTTTTACTAATAACCTATAATTTTGAATAATAAAAGATTATACTAAAACTCTTCTACTGCTGCTATGACTGCTATGACTGCTACTACTGCTACTACTAATAACTTCTGTATTATTGTAACTTTATAAATAAAAACACACAGCTTTTCTTAATAGGCTTTGATAAAAATTCATTCAGAAATCCAGAGTAAATTGTAGTTTTCTATTGTGTAAACAAATCTGAGAACTTCAAATGCACAATTTTATCATAGTGAACTAGAAAATAACTCCATCATAAGTATAAATTCAGTTAGATTAAAGGTACAAATTAATGCCCATATTTTATTGTTTTCTAGAAAAATTCTTCTCGTAGAAGATGTTGTAATACCATCCAGCCACACATTACCAGCACAGAGTGAGTGTGAGAAATTGGTCTGACAAGACGTCATGTTTAACTCTAAAGAAATAGACACACACACACAGACACACACGCAGCATTCTTGCCTCCTGCCAGCTGAGAGTGTTTCCCCAGTGTCCCATCACCTCATTAAATATTTTGACTAACACGAGGCTTTCTGCTCCTTCCTAAACACTTCCCTTACCTGCCACAGAGATGTCGATAAGCCCCAGAAAGTGCATCAGTTTGAGGGAGCTGCAGACCACCAGGAGGATGCCCACAGTCTGCAGCCCCTCCACCTCCCACTTGTCTCGGAAGAACAGATGCATCCTTTCCTCCTTTGCTCTCCCTATGTTCCTGTTCACACAAATCTTACTCTTGTCTTGCGGGGGGAGAAGACCACCTTCGGACACCCCCTCCCCCCCAACAAATAGTTTCCAAAAAGGAATGTGCTGTCCTTGTTTCTCAGTCCTCCTCTACGTGCCGTGTCCAGCCATCCTAACTCCGCACGGATCCCCACCCTCTTTATTTTTCACTGAAAATAGATTATTATTCTCCTCGTTTCTTCTTCCAGAGCAGAAAGAAAAAGCCGGTGGGGATGTGGACTCCCTCCTCCACCTCCAGCAGCCTGTCAGAGGTTGTTTAGCTTCCAGGTGAAGTTTGGACCATTCACTGTGTGGGTCCTGACAGGTTGGTGGCAATTGTTTTCAGACTCTCTGATATTCCAGATTCTGACTCTGAAACTCTCTCTACTCTGTGCCTCGGCTCCGTCACTCCGGTACTCTCTGTGTCCCTCTCGAGCTTAATTGGGTCAGTGATGGGGATGAGTGGATGAGGAAGGAGGAAAAGGATGATAAATTTAAGAAGGGGAAATGGGAGGTGAGTGCTACTTGCAGTTGAAGAGGTGAAACAAGGTAGTGTGAGGCAGGAGACATGGGAGAAAACAAAAGAATAACGAGGCAGCAAATTAAGGAAACAGATGAGAAGAAACATTTGGACAGGAAAGACAAGATGCAATAGTCAGAGATGAACATATCAGCACTGATGAGAAAAGCAGAACAAAAAACTAAACTATAGTGGAGATTTTTGAATAAGAAAAAATACAAAGATTAGGAAAAGGACAAGAGTAAATCAGTGACGACAGAAATCCAAACCATCTGACGCAGTAGCTACTGTGGGCAAACTCACAGATGTGACAATATCCCCTGAGTGTAAAATCGACACATGTGCACACACAGACACACAGCCTGGAGGTGAAAGCTGGGCAACATGTAGTGCATACGCAATGCTGCACAGAGCTGAACCTTTCAGATGGGAGAGAAGATGCTGCTTTCACATCTGGGTCACTGACATTATCAGTCTTAAAAAACTGAAAAGAAAAACTAAAAACTGGTTTTAAACAAGCAAATCTATAATGATATGTTTGATTTGCATAGAGAAACAATGCCCTGGATTTTATTTACTATAAAAGAAAAATTATGCAGTCGTGCTTTGCTGATGTCAAACAAGAATGAGCTGGTTGGTTAGAGATGGCAGATAGGCGATTGAGTGGTTCAAATTACCTCTAATTACAAGCATAATGTGTAGAATACAGGCTACAATATGCTGTAGACAGAGATTACAATCTCTGAGTGGCTCCTGTTCTCACTGACAGGAGCCACTCTTGTCAACTAATCACAGAAAACCGAGGCTACAGATCACACAGACTCAACAAATTTGAACAACAACAGTTTGAAAGTACTAAACTTTCCATTCACTACTAAATATTTGCTCAGTCTTTATGGTACCAGAAATGTTGTAAGGTACTAACTAGCCTTTAAACTTCAACTAGCAAACCTTTGTTACAAAAAAGTTTAAGAGAAGCTAAACAAAGCAGATCCTTTGCTTTTGACGGGCACAACAATACACTGAGTTTGTCTTTAAGATTCTTTGGAGGTAATTTAATAGTATGTTTAAAGTCATCCTCCATTTCAAAGATCCACTTGTGCCTTAACTTCCTGGCTGTTGTCTTGAGATGTTTGTTCAATATTTCCATATGATGCTCTTTCTTCATGACACCATCTATTTTGTGAAACACATGAACATGTTTGTGTCCAATTAACTCAAATATTTGAGTTAAACAGAGGTTAAACCTCATTAATCTGCTTTAAATAAAATGGAGACATACAGAACTGGCAAAATGTCTGCGATTGGAAATACAGATGGTTGTGAAAGTTGGGTAAATAAGCGAATCTCCATCCAGCTCCCCATATGACAGCTGTCACTTTCACTGCTAATCCAGCATGAGGTCTGTGCAGTCTGTTGCCAGTTGACTGAAAGCACTGCTCCAATTTACTTGGAAACTGAGAGACTGTGTGATATAATTAGCAGGCCAGCGGTGAGCTTACCAGAAAACCTTCTCAGATGTCCATTCTCACCAACCCCGACTCACCCATGATGCTCTCACCACCTCCAATGGTTCTGTTAGAGCAGCTCGATTCCAAATGCAAAAGTCACTGAGCTTATTTTAGCCCAAACTGTTTACGGCTCATCTGCTTGAGAAAATGATGGCTTAAAGAATCCCCAAGAGAAGCTCTGTACCAAAAATAATGTTGGACATTCACTTGCCTGAATTTTAATCGACAGTAGATGTTGACACATGAACACATACACACACACAAGCTCTCTCTGAGGCGGTAATAAAATGTTAGGTTAATCAGTCTTAGTTGATTAGTCTCCGCGAGGAGTAGTTTGCCCGAAGCCAGACACATCTCCTAATTGAAATGCCTCCATATTTAGAAGTCTACCTGGGCAATTATTTCTCTCAAAACTGATTAAAACGTCTAAGAGACGGGGGGGGGGAAACGTACATGTGTGGGAAAGCATCAAGCAAATGAGACACAGGAGGTCATTGATAAATGGTGCTCAAAATTGGCTAGTGTGTTTTCAATTAGACAAATGAAATAAGGGATCCATTTGCATGGACCATTAGCATTTGAAGATATTTTTAATATGGTGATGTGAGACAGCAAAAACAGACAGATCGTAACAAGGACGAGTCCTTGCAACATGAATTAGAGATGGATGCAAATGAACAGAGGGTAAAATAATAATTAAAAAATTATTTTTCTCTTTGGAGGAACTCAGATTTATAAATGTCATCCTGCATGCATGAACATATTCTAAAGTGAAGATTATATTAATATTCTTTTTTGTGGGGCAATGTCTTAAATTAGCTATGTTGTGACCTGATAAAAATCTGACTGTTGATAATAAATCAGAAGTTATTCTCAAATAATTGCTAGAGACTTAAAATTTAAAAAATGGTAAACCTTTCTCCTTTTTTGTACTAAAATGTTTAAATGCCCTTTGTTTATCTTAAACATCTTTTAGTTTAGGATTAACAATGCAAGTATTTGCTTTCCAACAGATTTCTTCTGTTTTTGCTTTTTTTTTGGTCACACTTAAATGCTTCAGGTCATCAAACTAACCTTAATATCTGACAAAGATAACCAGAGAAAATACTAAATGAATTTGTAAAACATGATATTTTTCAATAAGGTGAGGGTGACAAACTCATTCTAATTTGGAGCCACATAAAGATCATGAATGTCCTCAAAGTCCGGCTGTGGTAGAACGATCAATAAAGCTACCCACTGACAAACTGTTAAAATATGAATTATTAGAAGATGAGAAGGTAATTACTATTAAACAACTTTTTATTTTGATCTAATTTGGCAGTATACAGATAAAAACTAACTGCTTTCATTTGATTTATAAAAGCATATTTAAGAACACAACTATTATCTTGAAGATCCCATTTATGTGTCTCTATCTAAAGAGTTATAGCAGTCGGGATTTGGTCTTCAGTTTGACAAATGTATTAAGGGAAACTAGCAACTGTAACCCATGTTGCAGTTTCAGAGTGTCCCTTTAAACACAAGCTCACTAACCTAATTAATTAATTAATTCAGGTGTTCCAGCAACAATACTAAAGCCAAGTGGAAGCATGCATCAAACTAAGGTAAAACATTTAAAATAAAAAGATATAGGAATAGAAATAGGAATGTACATCAAGAGCAAATTTACAACATAAGAAAAACAAAACTGTATAGTCATACAAAATAGTATTGTGAAGTGCACAATACAGAGACTGAGGTCCAAACAAAAGTCAGGGAGCAAAAACAATCTTTAATACATCTGCAGACGGAGAGCAAAAAACACGGCGCATTAGGCTAAAATCATTCTGCTCTAACAAATTCAGAGTTGCATAGTTACTTTATTCACCTAACAGAGGCGGAGACCCAATCTTCTAAGAC
>CAEGAD010030215.1:0-11049 GCA_903067055.1 Poeciliopsis paucimaculata
ATATATATATAGATAGATATGGATTTTTGTTTTGAGAAGGTCTATCATTTTGTGCAGATCAAAGAGCAGTAGTGATTGGAAGTGACAATATTATTTTCCGTACTGGTCTTCCTCATGCATATCTCTGCTAAATTTTAATAAATGCTCAATGACAAGAGAAGATGAATTACCAGAATCAGTCCTACGAGCCACCTCAGCAGTGATAGAGTAATACATTCGCACCACGTTATGCAGGTAATCAATTCCCTGCTTTTCTTACTGATTGAATATGAAAGAAGTTTAACTGCTGCGTTGAACTAAATAAAGGGACGTTCGTGTTTTTGAGGATGCATGAGTATATTTGAGTTTGTGTGCTTTGTAAATTCACTGGAAAGCATCCCCGTGGCTTGGACTACAAACACAATGTGGGCCTTCCGCCTGAGCCACCTGTTCACAGCAACTGTTGCCAAGGGAAAGCTGCCATGTTCACCAGGGTGAAGGTAGGAGGGATGACATAGGTTTGGCCCTTTTCTAAGCATATTGTATTAGAATAATCTCTTTGATTACTTCATTGGGATACAATATGATTGCATACAATGTTTCAGACTGGAATAAACTATATGGGTAGTTTTCAAGTCTAAAAATAGAATAAAATAAAACACTGATATTAGCTGTTGTTATGTACTGCTTAAATGCAAACCCACCATTCTAAAACATGTAATAAAGATTTGAGCCTTAATACTGTTTTAAACATATTTCTACCAAATAGCATCAACCCTCCTCTCTATCCCACACTACGTATCTGCTACTAAACCCCCTTTTACACTGCAGTGCCAGGCCCAGCCTGGCTTCCAACCCAGGTCCGCCAATGTTTCTCATGGTATCTGTTGGAACGAAATCTCCAGTGAGGGGGGGTCACTGCCTTGAGTGCTCCAATGACCACGGGTACTGCTGTTACCTTCACCTGCCTTGCTCTCTCTCTCTCTCTTCCCTGAGCCCATGGTATTTGTTGACTTTCTTGTATTCCATTTTCCTGCTGCTTCCATTGTTTAGGACAACCAGTTCAATCACTGTGACTATCCTCAGCTGTTTATCAATGTTCAGAATGCTATTTTCCACTCTGTTGGAAAGTGATCTCCCCTTTGACCTCAAGGTCTCCAGTTCTTATATGTTTTATCATAAAACATTAAACTTTTATGTATACACTTTCTCTTTCCCAAAAAAATAACATTCATGGTGTGCTGTGGTGGTGTAGGGGATAAGGGGATAGCGCGACCCACAATCGGAGGTCTTGAGTCCTCGACGTGGCCGTTGCGGGTTCCCGGACCCGACAATATTTGCCGCATGTCTTCGCCCCTTGTCTTGTCAGCCTTCTTTCATATAAGGGACACTAGAGCCCACAAAAAGACCCCCGGGAGGGGAATAAAAAAAAATGCAAGTTCACACAAATTGCATAGAATTTGTGCTTTCATCTTATTCTTGATTACACTTTACTTTTTGACAAAAGTGGAGGCTCTTGTTTCCTAAATATAAAGAAAAAAAATGATCAATTCTAAGAACTCCTCAGTGAGATAGTGCTTCGAGAATTAAACTTGTGAAACTGATGTGCCACTGCAAACAGGAGCAATAAAATTGATAATAATAATGACTTAGGTGGTTGTAGGAGGGATTGCAGACCCTAAAATCAACTCTGTGGTGAAACCCATTTCATTTCATCCTCTTCCTGCAGGATGAACTATTTGGCCTATCGGGGTTTTAAGATAAGACAGGGCTAGCTTATCACAGTCACCGATAACGGAAGAAACGAACGACAGCAGGGATTTGCGAATACGCTTTCTGTACCTGTATCACCCCCAACTGCCCCCCCTCTCCCTATGTATTCCTCTTTTTTTTTTTTCTTGCACAGAACATGCTGCACCTTTAAACTTCTGCTTCCATGCTGCAAAGTGGAACTCAGGAGACACCGTGTCCCATTTGAAGAGGTCATTTATTTGTATAGCATGAAATGAGGTGGAGATTTATAGCTACACTAGATATGTCTGAGCAAGAAATTAGTCAGTGGCTTTGTCTGAATACTACAGTGTCAGCAAAAAGGTCAACGAGCACCACTTCTTCATTTAACATCATTATGTTTACTTCCCACACTGCTTATAGCTCCCATTTAACAATGCGTGCAACCGTTTCCTACTCTCTTAATATGTAATAATAAATTAAAACTAAATGCGAAGCAAATCTGTGCTACCTGCTCTTTAGGTTTTCTGTGCTGTAGTTTGAATTCCTAGTGATTTACACCTTGTATCATTTAAACATCTGTGTGTTCGAGCTTTCCTCATTACTCCTGGTTTAATGTGATATATACCCTTTCAAAAGGCCACACTCCTTCCATCCATCATCTGCAGCCAAGGTTGCCCAACCCTTTCTGATTACAGCAGTCAAGCTTTTACGGTGACAAGAGAGAAGTGCAACATTTGACTGATTGGACAAAGCAGTTCATATAAATTTACTAAAGGTTTATTTCCGGTCGCACAGTGAAGTATGACCAAAAACAATCAATCACTCAAGACAGCATTTGATTTTCAGGAGGCATCCAGATGTAGCCCTTCAAAAATGAATTTCTTTAATAAATAAAAGAAAATGTTGTCTAATATGACTAATGGTTCTCAAAAAAACATTTTCCCTTTCATCTCATATTCATCTGATTATCTGGAATGTAGGTGCTTAGTGCCAGGCTGACAGGTGACTTCTTTCTTGGAATTCAAAACTTTGTACAATCCATGAAGTGCATTTATAAAAAGAGAAAATTAATATCCAGAGTGGGACCTCAAATTGTTGCACTTCTGTGGCTAAAGCTTTAAATTTGAAAGCATGAATTCTAATTAGCTACAATTAAAGTTGGTGAACTAAGTTATTTGTTAGTTTGGTTGTAAAATCCTTGCATTTTATCCTCGATTCTGATCCCACATGCATGCTGTTTTACATAAAATGTAAGTGAACATTGGTTTTAAAGTTGGATTTTTTTATAGTTCTTTTCTTATATCGGTTCTTTGAAGTTCTGGCTTTGCTTCTGTTGTGAAATGACTTGTGTGGTCATTCTGTTGTCCACACTAAATACAACAATTAACTTAGAAATATGAAAGAATTAAAACATTTTTGGATTTACTGTACTATTATTTATTATGCAAAAACATTTAACTAAAATTAAAAATGATGAAAGAAACATTTCAATAGTATTACTGAAGTGACAAGCTGACCTGGCACATAATTTGTATAAGGTGTAAATCTGTAGAAAGAGACAATAGAGACAGCGTGAGAGCTGCATGATTCAATGAACTTCTAAAATAAGCTCCTGAACTGTTCCCCCATGCAAAGTGCTTGAAGTAAAAATGACCAACATGGATATTCATTTACAGCAGATATGTCTCTGACCTTAACTGGTTTTGTGCTAACATTGATAATACTGAAGCTAAAGTTGAATGGAAAACGGACAAATACCCCCTGTCATATTCAACTGAGCTGTTTCCCGGGTAACAGCTGTAATTGAAAAGGACTTTGCAAACAATACCAGACCACTTCTAAGATTGTAGCTCACATTTTCCTTGGAGACTAAGTTTGCTCATCTGTCATGGAAAAATACAGCTTCATAATTTTTTATATTGGTTCCAAATGTGAAAAATAAAGGCCATGTTTTTCCATGAAAACATAAAAATGTGCATTATTTATGTGATAGTAGATTAAATTCTATTTAAAGGCCAATATTTTTATGAGTGCGTATACAATAATAATTATCTTTTTAACATTAGAAAGATGCTTTAAAAATATAGTAAAAGTGATGGCATAGGCAGTTGAACATGTTGGAAATTCTGGAGCAGTGCATTTATGTTTGAAAGATTATTTTTATTAGAACAACTTTGACTTTTCTTATCCAGTTTCACATTAAATGGGGCTGTATTCAAAGGAAAGCTTCTTGCATGCTTGGAGCATATAGGACAGACTTTATTGGTTTCAGGGAAAAACTCTTTGTGGAAGCAGTTAAGCAACCTTATTCAGAGGCCCACGGGCAGTTCATGTATTAACGGTGCCCTGGGCTTACCCACATTTCTGTATCTGATTCTTTCTCTTTTTTTTTTTTTTTTTTTCTTATCTTTATAAATTGAATTAAGCTTTCCAAAAAATCAGTAACCAGTCCACAATATTGAATCTAGGTTTGAGTTTGAGGTTGTTTGGGTTTGTTTTGTCATTTGTGCTCCTTACTTATTTCTATGAGTTCCGCCTTGTTTCTATTTTTACTTCAGTTCCTCCTTAGTGATTCTAGTTGTGTTCACTTATTGTGTCTAATCCTTTCTTAGTTACCTTTTATTATGTTTCTTAGTTATTTTGTGCGATTAATTTCCTAGTCCTCAGTGTCCTCTCCCTAGCCCCCTGTGTCACTTCCTCTCTCTCTCTCTCTCTTTTCTTCAGGCTTCTTCTCAGCCTGATTTCTGCTCTCTCGCCACACCTGCAACCCATTGGCTCATCAGCCTGGGTCTTTTGTTCATCATTCAACCTCCCAGTACTTAACCAACTCATTCTGAGTCACACTTTGCTGGTTCCTCCTGTTTAATCCTGAGAAGTCTTCTTACTTGACATGACTTACTGGTCATGTTATTTTTGTTTTGCTCTGGCTCCCTGTGTTTCCTATGGCTTTTTGTTGAAAGTTTTTCTTATTCCATTCTTTATTTAATCTTTGAAATCAACTTGATTGATTATAAAACAAACCACTAAGGTAGATAATGTTTGCCCATTGTCATTACTAATTAAAATAAATAATTGAACAAACTTGGAATATTTTGTTTTTACTACATACCAGGAGTTCGGTTGTTCAGCCTGTTGCATTTGAGTCCAACCCCAACACATATCATGACACTTCAACTTTAGTTTCGTTATGGCTTTTTGAACTGATCTTAATAGGGTTTATGATTGGTCAGTCTAATTGCTTATTTTTGACAGACCATGTATGCTAGGCCTTTGCAAGGTATTGTTATTATCATACAGAGCTAAACAAATGGGTATACATTTGCTTTTGATGGAAAAATGCTAAATTTGTGGTTTAGAAGTTGAACTCACTCTTTGTTGTTTTTCAATTGTTTTGATTTTAATAGGATTTGTATTGGAGCAGTCTAATTATTTTTATTTGAGCTAGAGAAAATAGATCATTTAGGTCTTTGTAATGTATGTAAAGATCGTGGGAGTCAGTCTAAAATAATGTAATATTTCTATTTACAATTTTAGGGCAGATAATGTTTGTTTGTCTTAACTGACGGATTAACAAATTAGGCAACTAAAATAATTATTTTAAGTAATTAATTGAACTGATTAGATAGTTTTTCTAAAAAATTGTCCATGATAAGTTCTGTTTCTCTAAATAATCTCAGGTTTAATTACATTTTAAGATCAGCTTGTTTACGTCTTGTTTTCTTAGCTCCTGTTTTTGGTCAGTCATTTTATCTGTTACTTTAAACTTTAAATCAATAGGCACATAACCAAAGTAAACAACCTTCTGTAGAAAAGCAGCTTGTGGGTTCCTCCTCGGAGAATATTGAAAAGTAATCACTACGCTTTTTATTTTTTAGCAGCTCATATGAAAATACATTTGATTTCAGCAACTCACATGTAAATCTTCGGATTTTTATTTTTATTTAAATTTTGTTTTTATACTTTATTTTTTGTTCTTGTTTGACTATTGTTAACAGGGAGTTTGGGCGATGGAAGGTGAACAACCTTGCAGTGGAGAGAAGAGATTTCCTGGAGTCACAGTTACCTTTAACCCCAGAGTTCATCAGAAACATTCGACTTCTGGGCCGCAGACCTACAACCCAAATGATCACTGATAATCTGATCAAGAAGTACGGGACTCACTTCTTATTAACAGCAACACTTGGAGGTAAAATAAACTATTACTTCTTTTCTCTGAATGATTATTTTTGTTTTTAACATTAAGAATGAATTAGACAAGAATGCAGTTGTAGCATTGCAGCATTTTTGTTGAATTCTGCAATAATGTCAGCTTTGGTATGTCCACATGTTCATGAAGTAATTTTTTTTTGTTTGACATTAAGACACTTCCAACACTTACCAGAGCTAGTAGTACTCCAATTTTTTCAACAGCATCTGGTGTGGGAATCTATTGCAGTAAATCTACTTCCAACATAGTGAATTTTTAATGGAATGCAAAGTGTGAACGCTTAATAAATAATAGCTAGCACATTTAATATTCTGAAAAGTCCCCTACTATGTTAATAGTGCACACTAAGATACTATAAAGACAAGGCAATATTATGCAGTCATATATTCTGCGTGGATTCACCAGTTGAATTTAACTTTATTCCTTTTAAATTAATAGGGAATAAATAAATAAACAACATTCACTTCAAAAGTGCTTTTGTACAAAGACGCTTTGAAGTCAGTTGTGCAACATTTTCTTGAAGAACCCTACAGAAGGGTGCTTTTTTATAGCAAGACTATGAACTTTATGAGGTTCCTGGTGTGAGACAAGACCATTATTGACTCTAACAGCACTGCATCCATTGTTGTGTGATTTATGAATGCGAGTATGATAATGTCAGAAAGAGATTCGATAAACTGTCACAGAAATGGAAGCAATGTAAGTACCTCTTTCTTTGGCATTTCTTTTTTTTTTTATATATGTCTACGTTTCACTGAACATCCAACAGTAATGCAAAGTGAAATGACAATAGATGCTGCTGTATGTAATGTATGCTATATATAAACATCACGTGCAGCTACAGAGTTAATCAGGATATTTGTTTTTCTTTTTTTATGCTATTGGCTTAAGACAAAGAAATGAAGCCACAAGAATGCACCTTCTTTCCTTTTCTTTTAATTATTTAAATTTTTCACAATACAAGCATTTAGCTTATAAAATACAGTATGCCCAGGGGGAAATCTTACTGAATTAATTATTTTTCTAGATGATGATCTTGGCTTCACTAACTTGTGCAACTTGACATAATAAAATCTTCCAGGTGTCCTGTATGGACAGCAGATGGTGATTCACAGTACTGGAGTTTACTCAGAGTAACCAAAAATTATCCCAATATAATTTAATATATTGGTTTAATATTTAGGTTGCACCCCTGTACTCGTGTACCCCCATCCATCTCAATCGTGTTTTTCAGCAAGACATTTTCTCTCCTTGCCTGCTGGTGGTGGTCAGAGGGAATGACTGACTGTAGTTTTTAGCTTTCTGTTGTCCTCTGACTTGATAAAGCACCATACAAATGTAGACCATTTACTATTTATTCGTAAAGACTTGTGCAGGTCATGATCATCCAAAGCTTGATTTTTTTTCTTCACAGACTGTTGAATGCTCATGCACTAATGGCTCACTGACTTTTCTAAAAAAGGAATAAAAGAAAAACTTTTTAAGATGCCAGAGAGGTCGAGGCTTCTCTCAAAGAGATTTGCTTTTACAAAGCAACACTTGTCAATTACTTTGAAAAGGTTGCTGTTGTGAGTGGCTGTACATAATGCAACCGTCTCAGGCATCCTGAGCTGATGTTGCCCCACACTCTGGCTCTCTGCCAGTGTGTTAGTGTCGTAGACAGAGGAGAATGAGGAGTTTGCTTTGGATCTTCGCCCGAGAAACGTCTCTGCAGTTCCGTATGGATTGCCTCTGTGTTCAGAAACATATGGACTTAATAAAATTAATAAATAGATTGTGATATTAGAAGTGTGCCCTTCAGCAGTTGAGCAAGAAAGGCAGTTGGCAGAAAAATGACTCAGAAGCATTAACACTGCATTATAATGAGAAAGATGATGTGCAGTGTCTGAGGAACTCTTAAAGCATAGACCGTCTGCTGCACCCCAGCCCTTAAACTTATGAAGAGGCGATTGCTATGATCAGTGGCTTTAGATGCTGGGTGGCATGGCCTATTCTAGCTATGATCAAGAATCCTTGTGCTTTGGAGGTGCTTATGAAGGCTGTGCTGGTGTTTCGTGAAGCTTATAATTATCTGTATTTTTGAGTGACTCTCCTGGAGCAAAACTAATTTTGTTTTAAGGTTAAGCCACTGTTAATCTATAGATTAATTTCTGAAAATTGCCCATGAATGTATTTGTGGTGCAAATGTTTCTTGCTTGAAAATTTGTTAAATGACATAAAGTATAAATCTTGGGAACCAAAGTATAAATCATGCTTTCTTCAGAGAAAAGAAAAGGATTGAAGAACCTAATAAAAATAAATTCCACATGTAGATTACAAAAACAACCTTTTCTTTATATATATATATTTTTTTTTTTGGCATCTTGATAATGTGACCATTAGTCATGGTTTCTCGCTAATGTTTGTAAAATAGTATTTGTTAACAAAATACTTATTAGGCATCTAAATTGAATAAAAGGTTTTAGAAAACCCCAAATTGTAAAATGAACACAATGGGTATGTGGCCTAAAATACCAGTTTTCAAGAAGTGTGCAGGGAAATAGACAGATTTACTGTTTCACATGGCTTTCTGGGGGTGTAGTTGATGAAATTCCAAAAAAGATGCCAACAACATTTAATAGGAATCCAAGGTTGTTGTTATTATCAGGCACACCCTTTTACTGTGAAATGTCCATTGTTCATGATGACCTGTTCATGTACATTGAAGCCTCATAGTCATACTTATGATCACATGTATATCCTTCAATCTTAACTCTTAATTTATATGTTTTGGCAATTTTGGAAAGAACAAAACATATGAAGCAAAAAAGAAACTTACCTCTGGCATTTTTTTCCCTCAGGTTAGATTCATTACAAAAAAAACAAACTTGCTAATCACTGTTCTTCTTGTTAGTGAAGAATAGTGCATCCTTTCACCCTTTGTTTTGTAATTTATTTCATATTGGAACATATGTATGGCTTCGGCATTGAATTATTTCAGGACCAAAGGAAGCTAATCTAATAATTCATCTTAGTTCATAAATACGTTACTTATCCAAAACGGACATGCAATTTTGTAATAACTCATACAATACAAATATCTTTCAATATATAAAGCGTCATTGTGAATGTTGATGTTGTGGCCAGGAAGAATCTCCAGTAGAATTCAGGTTTGCAGCAAATATACTTGTATCTATATGTAAAATTATGATGGTATTCTGTATATTCTGGAAGAAACCATCATATGTTAGCAAGCACTTCTAATCCACCTCATGTACTCTTTAAGTCCTAATCTGGTCATATGGCTGGAAAGCCAGGCTAAGAGGTGCTGGTTTTGGGAACACGGTCAGTGGAAAAGATGGTTTGAACTTCCTCCTTTTCTCTCTGTACTTTGGTTCTGCTCTGCATCTGTGAAGCCTCCTTGTCAATTCCTCTGGGATTTGGAGCTGTAGTTTAGGTACTAGTTGAGCTTTTGAAACACTAATCAGCTGCTCCCAGTTGTAATCTAAAACACTTGTTGCAGTAGTTATGAATCTTAACAATAGCCCCGATAGTAACAAAAGGGCAAAAATCCTTCCAGCTGCACAGTATCAAAGACCGGAGGGAATAGTTGTCTGAAAAAGCAATCAATGATCCAAAAAAAAAAAAAAATGAACAAAAGTCTGCAAAATGAACAAATCTGAACAAACATAATAGAGCTACTCCTACATGCTGCCACAATGAATTCTACAAATATTAGCAGTAGACTTTCAATCAGAAGTCACTTGACCAGCATGTACATAATAACACTGAAGTTTTCTGGGAGTATTCATATTACTTCTGGTGCCAGAAATAGACAACGTAGAGCTACACTCCTATTCAAACAATTGGAAAGCATCACACTGTCACTTTTAGATAAACAGTTCATTTTAATGTGTTCTGGGTGTTAAAGCCAGAGAAAAAGTCTGAAATCACTCAGACCACTCTTAATTTTTAAACATGCCACTGCAGAATATTCTTGAGAAAGCTCAGAGAAAGGTTACTCTTGCAAGGCTTTGATGCACTTCTGATTCACTTAAAAAAAACAAAACAAAACAAAACAAAAAAAAAAACAATGAGAGAATTTCTGTTCCTTTTCCATGCAGGGGAAGAAGCCCTCACAATATTTGTGGACAAAAGGAAGCTGAGTAAGAAAGCAGAGGTGAGCGATTTCTCTGGTAACTCCTCTACTGTGACTCTGGAAGCTCTGCACCAGCTCGCCGCTTCTTACTTCATTGACAGGGAGAGCACTCTGCGCAAACTGCACCACATCCAGATTGCCTCCACTGCTATAAAGGTAACGACTTTTTATTAAGATGCTATTTACGGCAGGAAATGTACATACTACCACACTTTCACACTTTGAACATACTATCACGTGTATGGTCCTGAGGCAATTAGCCCATTTCTTGTCTGACTAAGGTCAATAAAGGGCACTAGAAAAAGAAAAATACAGAAAACCAGCTGTTGGCTAGGAGAACCATCAACAATTATTAGCTCATCGATACAAATACCATAAGGAATACATTCTAACATTTTGATACCAAATCCTTCCAGGGACCAGTAATTTCACCAAGTTTTTTGTTAAAGCACAAATACTGCAGCCAAAATGTGTAACAAGCTAAACTCCTCTATTCTGACAGTCAAATCCCCAGCATGTTGTAATTGTGGTTGTCAGCATGTTAGAAAAGGTTTATCATAATCTAAAACCAAAGTGTGTAGATTTATTAATAATTGGTTTTATTTTTTCTCACTTATTCTCTTTTAGCTATCAAACATAGTACGATTTTTAGGCCTGTCGCGATAAACGATAAATCGATTAATCGAACGATAAATTAAAACTATCGACTTCATTTCAATTATCGGCTTTATCGTTTCTTCCGGCCATTTTCTCTTTCTGCTTTTGACACTGAATGAAAAAAGGCTCCACTCCGGTGCTTCCACTGACCCTCCCTTCCTCATTTCCTTAGTGTAAGTCCCAGCACACACTACACGATCTTAGAGCTGTCGGTCCATTTTCAAAACCAGAGAGACACATTAGAGACATAAATCCTCGGTATAATGGTTCGATCAGGTTCTATTGTGCTGTGTGGTTGTGACGGTGCGGTGAGAGGCTGGAGAAGGAGTTAGCA
>CAEGAD010030221.1:0-86465 GCA_903067055.1 Poeciliopsis paucimaculata
TTTTGTTTTTCAGTTTGTTGTACAATGGTTTATTTTTTATGGGTTTATATGTTATTTTGGGGTGTTTTTGTTGGTTTTTTTTTATGGTTTTTTTGGGTTTTTTTTTTTTTTTTTTTTTTTTTTTTTTGTGAATCTGTGTAAACTGTTTAATATGATTCAAAGAGGCCCTAGTGAAGTTGTAGTGATTTACTGCTTGACTTGTTTTTAGTGGAAATGTGCTTGGCTTTAAATCTCACCTCTCACCTGGCAGTCTTTTGTTATACCTACAGATTTACGTACTTTTCAGAATAGGTGGGGAGTTGTGAGCTGGAGGCCCTCTCTGTCACTGTGATTAGTTGTATAGTAGTTGGCAGGCAACATTGCATAATCTGGCTGAGATGTATGTGGAAACTTTGCAGACAAATCCTGAACAAGAAGATTTTCTCCCACAAATATTTTTTTCTTTCCCATTAAAAGAAAATAATACAATTGTGAGTTGTTTGGGTGGTTTGGTTTTTACAGCGCCTGTCTTAAGATTGGAGGTTTATCTTTAGAGGGGTACAAAGCTCGGGGTGCGTTCTGTTTTGGCAGTTTCATTTCCTTTGGGTCATGCCCTGCACTCTGTGTTGGAAAACCCTGTCTAAGCTTGCTTTGTTATTTTCCAACGCTGCTCAGTTCTGTTCTCTCTGGTGATGATGCATGGTGCTTGTCAAAAATTGAGCAATACAGCGTTGGAGACATTGTAAGAAAGAAACAGCCAGAAAGATAACCGGATGTTCAAGCCAAGGTTGTGTGACTGTTTTTTATCCCTTCACTCAGGAAGAGAAGTCAAACACTGACATTTTAGTTATCTAAGCTCTTTTTGCCCCAGCCACTGTTTTAAAGGATACTGTTTTTTTCTTTATACCACATTAAATGTGCGTGACAGATGCCAAAGGAAAGGGCATGTGGAAGCTAACTACACATTTAAGAAACTTACTGGTGATTCATTATTGTAATTCATACTCGGTGTACAGGGGGCACTGCAGCAATGGCAGTCCGTCCACGACCGTTGCACATGCAAAAAACAAAGCGTGGTCACGCTGGGTTAATCCCAACTTTGTCAAACTCAGACATGAACTCCACTAAGTAACTTATTGTAAAGTATATATATGTATTGCACTGGGGTTTATATGCATATGCTTTTTTCTGTTCATCTGGCTGCAACATGAAAGCGTCTTGTCAGGGACTTAAAAATGAATAACCCATAAGATCGGTGTGTGCCGGGCTGTCCAGGGTAGGGTTTCAAGAGATTGACGGAAATGTTTTTTTTAGTCAACATTTCACGTGCAAAATAAGTGTGTGAGAGAGAAATCTGGCATTTTGTTTAATTTAAAATGTACCAATTTTTATTTGGGCCACCTTACAGCATGCATTTCTTACTAATATTTAATATACAATTTTTTATTAATGCTCTCATGCAACCAGTAATAGAAAATGCAATTCAAAAAGCAAAATTAACAAACCTGAGAATAGTGTAAACTTTTGGGGGTTTGTCAACATTGTTGGACATAATTTCTTGATCTAGAAAATCCAATTTTTACAAGAATTTTGCCATATCCAGCCACAGTGCAGCAACATTTGAAAGGTAACGGAGATTCTTGAGACTTTATGGCGGTCAGAATCCAATGTAAAAGGATTATATACAAAACATAACTCGTATACATTCTTAAATACCACGCTCAGGCTGGAAGTAGAGGCTTGCAATAAATCACATGTATAGAAACTTTTGCCTTTTCACTTTTTTGTAATAAAGTTTTTACAGTGAAGTGATTTATATATTCACGGCTTCGGGTAGTGACCCGCACCTTTTTAATTGGTCATAGTAGAAAGATTACTCTAAAGAATGCTGTGAAAATTAGTCATCTAAGGTCTATCAGCAGAGCACAGAAATATGAAGTTGTTCCAAAAAGATGGATGCAACAAATGTTAGTTAAAATGGACAGAGACAAACAGGGTAATTTACAGAGCAGAGCAACAACAAAGGAGCAATAAAGTCCAGTCCAGAAGATGAAGCACCCACCAAGCGCTCTGTAAACAAACTTAAACTGGAGATTCATCCGAGTGAGCACAGCACCTTTGTTTTAATAATCCCTTTATAACAGCCTTATGTCTGCGATAACACAGATGAGTTGGCCATCAATTAATGGCAGCTACGGGTGACTCATCCATTTGCTAACTTTACCCTGCACCTCAAAGACACAAACCAGAATAGATTGAATAATAACACATGGGTCATTTGGCTTATGTGGGAGGTGGCAAAGCCTACTATTTGCTTCAGTGGTACTTTAGTGAAGAGCTTGGTGGTTGAAAGATAAACAATTGCTAACTCTTATTTGCAGGTTTCTCACAGGAATAAATGGGCTGTGTCCTCCAGCGAGGTTCAAATTACTGCTATGTAGCTGCAAATTTGTTTCCTTTGGGGAAATCTGAGACCACACAGAGCATCCTCTCCCGAGGTAATCATTATCATTTCTGTCAGGAGCTTGTTAGGCCACCTTCATTGCTTCAGCTATTCATGTGTCCTTGGGGTATCCACTGAGCTGCCAGTCTCCTCTTACTGACTGATTATTTTGCAGAAAAGCCAGTTTGAGTCGACAAGCCTACTGTGCAGAGGTCATTTAAAGGTGCTGTGTCTTCAGTGCAACCTAACGTCTGGTCTGACAGCAAACATTGTAAGCCACGAATTAATTTACCACCAGTGTTGGCTCCAAACTAATTTCCTCTGAGCTGCACGCCAAAATCTTGTTTTGACTGGGATTTTGTCTGGATCAGATACTTGAGAGGAGATAAGGTCAACAGAGAAACCTTCAAAGCTCCAGCATTATTGCACATTCTTAATGAATAACCTCCACTATCATACATAGTCAGTTGATTGTCTAACTTTGTGAAAAGCTAACAATAATCTGTTGGAAGAACATTGGACAGAAGACCTATTGCTGCAGAACAGAGACCCTTATCGCAGGGAATATCAAACATTCAAATCTAACATTCCTAGCAGAGGAACTGCATGAGACTCGGAAGACCAGTAAACCAAGGGATTGATAATCTTTTACTTATGGAACACTTTATGAGTGTGGAACCTCTTGTTCCACACTCATAAACTTCTGGGGAAATACAGATAAAATATTTTAATTCATGACATATGATGAGAAGAGATGTATTATTGACTCAATAAAACTGTTTGTGTTTTGGAAAAGTCTAGATTTTGGTATATTTAGATAAGGGGGCAATCATTTTATCGCCATATGAATTTTATTCCAGCTTTAAGGGAGTGTGCCAACTTTTTATTTCTCTCCGCTGAGACTGAAGGTGAGGGTTTGTTTGTTTTTTTCTTTATCTTTAACAAGGAGAAAACGGTCTGTTTTTCTGCAGTCTACCAAAGCATACCTTACGGAGAAATTCAAGGCTGGTAGTAATCTTCAAAGAATAGTTCAACATTTGGAAAGATGCTTCTCTTTAATGAGTTGGACGGGAAGATCAATACTTCTGTGTTCTGTTAGTTGAATATGAACAATAAGAGGCTCTGCCTGATTTTGTCTAATTGTTACAGAATGTGCCAGTATATTGTAGGACTACTGATTAATAGTATTAGGTGTTGTAATCACTCAAATACGCACCATGCAGCTTGGCGAAGAGCAAAAATTCCTGTCATTCAACTTCTAATTTTTGACATCTAAGCAAACTGCTTGTTTAGACAAAACTGGCTGCCTTTTGTCTATGATTTATATATAGAACATTGATTCTCAACCTATGGCTTTTAGTCCCGATTTCACCACCTTTCTCATTCATTTCAGGTTCAATTGTCAATAAATCAAGCAGAATCTTATTTATTATTAATCTGGTCTGTAACCCTAACTTGTATAATGAGATTGTCCGTTATACAATCTCAGCACATGCCAGTTAAGTTGTTTTGAATATCTTTCAGGACTACAGTGCTATTTTGCAAACATGTGATACGATGTCGCTGTAAGCCAGCTGTAATTCCAGTTAAGATTTTCCTGCTGATGGTTGTAGAAGGTATAAATAATTTTTATTTTATCATTTTGATAAAATGAAATGCATAGTAACTGGAATTGTTAGTTTTCTCATCTCGTAGGATGAGCTGGAAATATCATTACATCCCAGTTCTTCACCCATAAAGTCTTTTTTGCAGTAGAGCATGAGTTGAGAAATTAATAGTTCCAAAGATTGTTTGCCCTTATACTGTTCCATTATTCATCATTTTTATGTGTGTTTTTACCCCTTAATGGCTAAATAGTTCTACCAAAAACAGAATATATCACGCCAAAAGACCTCAGTTGTTACAATCAACTGCTGCAGATTGGCAGTCAATCGGAATCTGCCAATTTCTATTTGACTGTATTATAGACACGTGACATAATCAGATTTTTATTTCCTTCTCACCATTCCTACCTTCTGTTGCCTGCAAATACATCAACCACCACGTCCCCAAACTTGGGGGATAAGTTTTTGGTTTTTTTAATTAGTCTGTTTTACATAACATTGGACAAATCTTTGTCTTGTTGTTGGGAGTGAAAAAAAATGAGTCCAAATTAGAACTGGCTGGGCAGAGCTCAAAAAAACCCAGATATCTTCTTTAAAATCTAGCTAGGAGCACTGAGTTATGTTGCTGTGCAGTAGTCAGATTAGAAAGTTATTTTGGATTTGTCGTGTTTTTTTCTGTTCTGCTCTATAGAAACACTTTTTTGAGATATTTGATTTTAAAACAGCTTGCAGGTGCTGTTGAAGCATAGCAGGTAGGTAAAATGCCAAGCATGCTGAGGATTGGTTTGGATGCCAAGCACTAAGTTTTAATATATTTTCCTTCATTACTCACTGATAGGCATTTTGGATTTTTACTTGAATGCCAATGTCTGAGATTAGATTCATTGTGAAACTGAGCTATGTGAATGAAATTGAATAGACCTGAAATGATACAGATGAATCATAATGGGTTCCCGGACTTGGCCCCGTTACTTGCTATAAATGATGGTAATTTTAGGAACCCATTGAAGTGTGAAAATAGACAGACTCTGCCAAAGCCTAATCTCATGTTATCATAACCTCCAGTGGCCACAAGCGAGCTTGTATTGCAGAAAAATGTCAGGGAGAAGATGATTCCTGATTCCACAAATGAAAGCAAAACAAAATGCATCATAATATCATTTTACCCTCCTGGCTAGAATACAATGAGACATCCAGTCATTTGTGTGTGTTTGTGTCTCTGTGTAGCAGGACAGCTACTCATTTGTTCTCTGCGGTATGGGAGACTGGCACACTGTGGCTGGTTATGACTTCTCGAGTGGAGTCAGAAATGACGATGTCCTGATGCTGCTCTGACCAACCTCAGTGGGATCCCCGGGCAGAGCTCCATCCGACTGTGTCAAGTCTCTGCTGCTCTCTGTTGCTCTCAGCCCATCAGTGGTGCTCATTCTCAGCCACATTCTTTAAAAGCATTTTGGAGGTCATGGTTGGGTTAAACGCAGTGGAGGTCGGCAAATTGTGCATGGTGGACACATAAACTGTATGTTGAAGATGAACATTCTTTGGGCTGTTTTTGCCTTTCTTTCAGAATTATGCACAATGAACTATATTCATAGTTGCTCTGAATTGGGCCTAAAATGATTCATTGGATTAATCGTGATGAATCAGTTAATGAAATCAACTAATTTAGGAATCAATTAATTAACAAGCTCAAATTAGGCCATTGGCTGAAAGAATAACATACTCAGAGTAGTAATAAAGCCAAAACTGTACAACATTTTTCATGTAAGTTAAAACAATTCTACCCTGAACATAAAAAATATTGATTTGCTCCAGAACTAGACATTTCACTTTGGATTTTTCCCTGTTTCAAGGGAATTGAGAAGCTGGAATGAATTCAAATTTGTTTCCCTGTAACTAACAATAGCCAGCATGCTAAGTGTCACAGTTTTTATTTATTTTTTTACTGTAGCACAAAGCACAGTGTTGGGGTTTTCCAGAACTTGTCGCTGATTAGCTTTGTAAAACACTTTAAATTGTTACATTTTAAAGGCATTTTTTTCTCTTCTAGAAATATTTCAGTCACAACCACTACAATTTCTGCATTTTAATTACTAGTCTTCCTTTATAAAAACAAGCCCTGTTTTGCAGAAAGCAAGTATATTGTTGCTCTAGCAATAGCATATTTCATCAGTTTGAATGAAAGCAATCTCCAAGATTTGATAAGTCAGCTTCTTACAGCTGCACAGTAGATCAAAAATCACCTAATATTAGTTTTACCTTACTAGAGAGACCTATAGAATTGGATAGTTGTAAATTTTTTGTTACCAATTATTTCATTACAGTATTTTAATGTTTCTCTTTTTTTAAATGACATGTTTTCCTAATATTGTGCAGCCCCACTTTGACCTAATAATACTTGTAATTTTCAATTAAGGTCTAAAGTGCCGCCTGAAATTTAGATGCTGAAGCAATATTACCAAATGACAGCTTTGCTGTGAAACAACAAAAGGAAAATCTTGCAAATTTCTCTTTAAAAGGTCTTTGTTTATGAACACATGGTGTGCATGTTGATTTGTTGCTATACAGAGCTGCTTTTGCTTTTTTTGTCACAATTAAATGTTAAAATGTAATCATCAAAGATATGCTGCTGAAGCATAAATGGCAGTTTTCAAATGATGATTTAACTTATTTATGAGAAAAAGCTCTTTAAACCAATCTGTTCCAGATGAAAATATAATTTCACCCATTTTGAAATAAAAAGTTTGATTAACCACATTTTATGTTAAGTTTCACTGGCCACTCTAGAACCTGACTATTGCCAGACCAGGAGAATCAATAAAATGGAACCTGTAACAAATTTAAGATGGCTAAAAGATCATAAATGGCTTATAAGGTGATTTCAACAACAGTTAAAGCTACTGTCCATGAATGGAGTTTGGTCTATACAAAGCTATTTGAAGAGCACAACGATGTCTTCAACAGAAAGGGAATCTAAGTCATAAACTGCATTTTGAATATATTCAAGATGTCTTTCTCTATTTATAACTTGTTTGAGCCAAAAGGTTTAATTTTGACACAGAAACGGAAACAAGTACTTCTCTATTTATGGATTTCTACTGTTTTCCATGTATTGTGGGTCTAATCTTTTCTTTGGATACCTTGTGGGTTCCAACCCATTATGCAATCACTGAAAAAGATGTACAAAGGGAAGGATTTTCATAACGTATCTTAGTTTCTCTGTGCCTGACTTGGAAATGCCATTGCTTAAATCTTTCAGCTGTGGGAAGTGTTGCCGCTTTGAAATCGCCCTTCTGGCAGAGTACGAGTTTACTGTAGCTTTCCACTGTGCCACTCACTCTGTCACATGGCTGCCACTTCCTCCTCAGGGTCTCTTCTCCTGAGAGCTGGCCTGTCAGCCGAGACAATGTGGGTTAGAGGTGTGAGATGTAGCCTGGATGTGGAGGAGGGAGAGAAGGCTAAAAATGAGCTCTGCTAAAATGAGAAACATGCAAAGAGTTTTCTATTTCTCTCCACAGTGCTCTCTGAGGAGCCATTATCTTTGGGCACATTTAAATGAGCTGTTTTTGTAAATGGAAATATGTTGGTCTTTATTATCACCTGAGCTTTGGATGTCTTTAACCTTTGGCAGCTCTGAGGCGCAAGTGATGAACCATGAGACATTACTGCACAGAAGCGTTATCATTATGGTCCTTCCACCTTGTATTGACTTTCTCTCAGACGAGGAAAGAGGTCTTGTACATAGAATCATCTTCAGCTGAACCATGTTGACCAAACACACACACTTTCATGCAGTTATCCACCCTCTGCTATAAACCATAGTGACTCTGGCAGCCTATTTTGCTGATTGATATGGCTTTGACTTTATAGGCTCCTTCTCCATCTGCAAGGAGCTGACATGGTTGGTTTCCTACGTTTGCAGAGAGTTAGCTGAAGTGAATGAATTGACTTGTGTATCGATAACTCTCTCTTCTTGTCTAATGTTGAATTTTTTTTATGGCCACAGGGGACAGACTGCTGAGGTTTGGGATTAGAGGGTATGCCAGGAAAATCTGTCTTGAGATTTTATCTGTGAAGGATGATAACCAGACCTCCATGTTTTAGAGTTGGGAAATAAACTGGATACAAATCACTTAGGCATAGGCTTATTGCTGGTATCAAGGTTAGGGCTATGTAAGGATGTTGTTGGAATCCAAAGCATTTCATCGTGTTGAGGTGCACTTCATTCCAGCATTTCATTTATATAAGAGTTCACAGCAAATGTCCGTTCAATACGGCTTAGAAGATAGGTTCAGTTCAAACACAGAAACATGAGTGAAACCAAAGATATATTACTTGGACTGGTTAGTTTGAAAACAGCCAGAGCCATTACTTTTAAAAACAGTATCAAATGGAGCTACTTTTTCATCAGAAAGTAGTTCAATTTTAGGGTTCAAAAGTTGAAACATTTCTGTTTTCTAAACTATTTTATCTTGTTACATTTTATGAACTTTCTTACTATTTTCAATTAATCTGTTCTACTGTTCTAATAAAGAAAGGTTTATTGTTTTCTAAAATATTGACATATATATTTCAGATAAAGTTCCAAGAGAATCTAATAGCCAGTTTTCAACTTATCTTTGCTTCAGTTGTTGTTTTCTAGCTTTGTTAAAACCATTTGCTGGCTAATGCTGGATACTACCAATGCATTTGTCTGAGTCCCACTGTGTATTCCTTATGAAGGTTATTGATAGAAGCTCGGTAAGAAACTGCTGTCTGGGAAGGAAATGGCCCCAACTTTTAGATTAACCTTTTAACAGCTTGATTGGATTAATTACAGCACGTTTTATAAATGAATGCACTTGCTCATGATTTAGCCGGCTTTCATTAGCTTATTGGGAGTGTAAATAGGTTTGGGCTGAAGGTGTCCTTTGCTTGGATTAAACGGATCCCTTTTTTTTAAATCTTTCCTGCAACCTTTCCTTTTTTAAAGTACTTATCTAATCAATTTATCATGATTTCTATCATAAGCTTAACCTTAAGTCATTTAACACTTCAGAAATTCAAAAAGATTACCTACAACAGTGTCCAGTAACCTCACAATTATTGCTTACACAGTTTTGTGGAGGCAAGTGCAGCTTGCGTCCTGGGAGAGACCACCTCCTAAGAGGAGAAAACAGCATGCTGTTCATGACAGCCCAGATGTGCTATGTACTCATCTAATCAAAGACAAACATGAAAGAAGCTGAGACACACATGTCTCACAGACATAAGAAGTGGGGGTTTGGCTTTCTGGTACCGGTTTTCTTTTTTTCTTTCATAAAATATATTGCTTTATAGTTCCAGTTCCATAACTGGAACTATAATGCTGGTTTTCTTTTCTTTTTTTCTTTCATAAAATATATTGCATTATTGTTCCAGTTCCATAAATTTGTTGTTTAAGTGTGTCATTAGCTTGTTTATTTTGCCCTCTTTCTAAAACTACTAAACATTTTTTATGTAAAAGAGCCACAAAATAATCAAGAATATTCACTGACTTTTACAGGTGGGTAAAAAGTTAAGTTTGAACCACTTCATTACCCCCATGAAAAATCCTCATTTTGCAGGACTATTCAGACTGTCTGAGGGGAAGTGAAAATGGCTACTAAATATATAGACATATTGGTATGTGGTCTGTGCACCACATAGAATTGACTGACTTAAAAAAAGATCTTGAAAAAGCACAATATGTGCAACCAGCTGACTCAGGTGCTTTTGGCATACCTCATGGTCACATTCAGTCACTAAAATGAGACCAACCAGCATGTTGAGTCCTGAATCATCATGCAGTGGAAGTATGCTTTTTATGTGCAAACACCAATACAGAATGAAACATATTTTATAAAATGATGTGCAACACTTTCTGCATCCAGGAACAGAGTTCCTTAACATTCAGATGTATTTCTAAGGGAAAACAAGTCTCATCTGTGTGATGTAGTAATATTCAAGTGTGGATCAGTTTGACTCGACACATTATTTAATTTTCTGTTAGGTCTGGAAAACATTTTATGTGACAAGTAATTCCAGGAGTGCAAATGAAAAGGTTCTGAATTGGTTCTGTGACTGGCTACTGTAAATCTTAAAATCATTCTTTTACAGTTTAAATAGCAGGGCTTCTGAGTGTAAGATGTTATTTCTTAATGTAATAGTTATTTCAACCAAAATGAAAACTAAACCACATCATCACAACATAAAGGCGAGAATGTATAAAATGAACCTACTAGTTTTATTTTCAACAGAAGAAACAACTATTATATTTTTGCTATTCATTGTTACAGGTATAATGTTGACCACCTGTTTCATATCAGACAGTTCAAAAAGAGTTGGAAGAATCTGAGCTGAAATGATCAAATATTATTCTAGGAACTGATAGAAACAGTATGCTGTTTTAAAAGATTACGTTTATGTTACTTTTCAATAGATACAGTAAACACAGTAGGAGATCATAAAGAAAGAAAATGACAGGTTATTGTACAAATAAGATTTATATCATAAGACTACTTTTGCTAAATGGAAAATAAAATTATCTTTATATTCAAGAAACGCTGTGTAGGACCTCCCCAAAAATTAGTGCTTAGGAAAACTTTGCCTGGAAAAAGTGCTTTATGATTTACTTGTTCATAATTTGATATGCAGCCATTTTTCTTGTCATATATATCCTATATATAGCAGCCTTTGTTGTTTCATTGCTAGTGGGTACAGGCTATCATAATAAATGTTTTAAAAGCATATAACATGTTGAGACTTTTGTTCATACTTCATTTATAGTGATTTATTGTTTTTTTTGTCCTTCCCCTATTTTTAATATTTATAATTTTTTTTATCTATACAACGCTTTGCATAGCTGCGGTTTTAAAGTTCTTTAAAACTGCAATTATGCAAATTCATTTCTAAATGAAATACTATTTCATTTAGAAATGAAATAGTATTAAAAAGAGAATGAAGAGGTAAAAAAAACAATATTTTGTTTTTAAGAATAGGAATCGTCAGGCATGTCAGTTTAAGGGAGGGATGTTGAACTCCAGTCCTTAAGGGCCATGTCCTCCAAATTTTAAATGTGTCCTTTGTCCAACACACATGGAACAAACAACAGAATCATCTCAGGATGCATTCAACTTCTACAGAGTTATGCTAATAACCCAGTTGTTTTGTTCAGATGTCTTGAAGCAGATATTCTAAGGGGAGTTTCAAACTCCAAAGAAAAATCAGAAGATGCGTGTTTGCATACAGAACCAGCAATTAGGTTTCCCTTCTTTCATTTTATCGTGAATCATTTTCTTTAATGGCATTTTGGAATATCAATATTGTGGGAAAAAAATGAAATGCTCAACAAGCTTTGACATCTTGATAAGTTTTCCCTGACATCAGTATAATACGAGGTAGCAGTAGCTGTCATATCCCAGAGCTATGTTTATGCCTTGTCATTTTTCTATGCTGACTTACCTAAAATTTTCCACATCTTATCAGCTTCACTTCTTTTTGTTCTCGCAGAGAAAGGAAAAATATCTTGATATTGTCACAGTCATAGTTTGGAACTCTGTGTGTATTTTATGCGTCAGTGAGAAACCACACTAGCTTTCTGGCCTCTTGTGTCAATCACATCTGCTTGAGCTGGCTAGCTTTCATCTGAATCTTTTATGGCGCATCCAAACATGAAAGATTTACAAAAATGATAAGTGCTGCTGTGGTCACCGCAGCACATGAGATGGTAAAACACTTCTGACAGGCAAGAAGTATTAAATACAGGACACTTTACCAAACACTCGGTCTCTGCCAGGGAAATTAACTTGTTTATGTCCATGCATCTACAGATGAGACGAGGTGAGCGGGGAACGATGTGATTCATGTGTGATGCTTTTTTGTTGAATCTGAGAAATAATCCTTAGTTTTCTACATTGTTGAGGCTAAGCTTCTTATTCTTTTGAGTTGGTTTTAAAGGCTGGTGTGTTGGCGGACAAGCTGCGAATTACTAGGTTAAATGAGATTATTCCAATTCAGATGGAGCTTGTTTATTGTGTGTAAACTCCTATCCTCCTCCCACGCTTGCCACAAGAAGTGAGGCTCAGTTTCATATACATTATAAGGATAAAAAAAAGGAAAATTAGATACAGGGAAAATTCATCCGTTACAAGGAATAAACTGTAGAAAATCAAAAAGCTTTTTAGTCATTCCTCCATTTGATGTTCTATTTTAAAATTGTTATCAACCTTTGAAGTATCTTCTGATATTTAGGTCAAAAATATTTAAGATAATTTTTGTGATACCTCTGATAGCTTTGCACACTGCAGATGATTGAATTGCATGAAAGTATGTGAGCTCGATTAATCACTTTGCACAGATATCGCAGTATTTGATACTGTCTTGTTCCTATTTTGTCCCATTCAACCGTACTTATTCACCTTTTGTCTTTTACACTCTCTACTCTAAAAATACTGCCAGTTTGTTTGTCCATGTTTGCTCCAAAGATTTAGAAAACCTTCATCCCACATTCCCTACAAGGAAAGCAAGTTGCAGATCAACCAGAACATAATTAAGTGGAATGGACCTCAGTGATACTGGCATGAGGTAGGCATTTGAAACATGAAAGCTCCATCCAGTGCAAATGCTTCAGCCCCCTGTTTTACTCATGCACTGATAGAAAATAGCAGAGTTGAATGAACATGTGCACTCATGCATGCTCATCTCTGATTCCTGCAATCCAGCACAAACATCTGGCATGGGTGAGAAACAGGCCAGAGAGATGGCAGGACTAAATATGTATACATAGGTTTGATCTGCTTCTACTCGGCATCATTTCAATTTTTAAAAAAAGCGTCAAACACCAATTACAGCTCCTGAAGCTTTTGTACAAATCTGAAAAGATAATTTTCACCTTGCACTTTTTAGTGTCTTAGAAATCATATGATCCATTTAGTATATATATATATAAAAAAAAAAATAAAAAAAAAACATCAGGTCTGATAACCTAACTTTTTCTATTTTAGTTCTGTTAGGATGGAAAAAATTGTTTCTGGCTGCTAAATATTTGCTTCATGTAAATTCAGACATTTGCAAAGTTTCCATTAATATTTGATAGTGACATTACAACTTTTTGATTATCCATCCTCAAATTTCTCTCAATAATTTAGAGGTCAGGCTGCATTCCTCCTGAAAACTATGGGTGTTGAACACACTGCCTACAGGTTTTCTGTAGGCAGTGGTCTTTGTCTTTGTTGTTAGACATTTTCCTTACTATTTATTAAAAAATAAACTTGATAAAATTACAATGATTAATTTTATGATTTTTTTTTTTGCCCAGTGGCTGAAAAGTCCTGTCATTGTTTACAACAGGGGTTCTCAAAGATTTTCTGGGTCCCCCTATGGATTACAATAAAAATGAATAACAATCCGCAAACTCATGTCGAAACTTCAATAGTGTTGATTTTTTCCTGTTTTAATGATAAAAGTAGTAAATATACTTCAGAAAGAATGTTTGAGTTGTGCTGTGGGATTGTTTATACTATTTTGGTTACATTGGAGTTTTGTGCAAAAAATAAAAAATAAAAGAAGGCAAATGTCTTAACTGGTGGGGAATCCAGCAGTTGTTTTGAGCTGAAGAGCATTGGATTCAGTCGTCTGTGTCAGGCTCCCTGAGATTGTCCCTTTAATCCCTCTGAGGTCCATCTGGTATGCGTTTGTGTATGCAAGTGTGCAGGGATGCCACACTGCCCTCATTCACAACTCTTCATATTTAATGTCCTCTGGCTACTCCTACTGCAGTATTTTCTTCTTCAAAATGCTGTAATCCACATTTTTATTGTCTTAAGTAGAAACACTAACTGTCTTTCTCTTTGGTCTTCATATATCTTCACTTTTTATGTCTCCACATTATACTCTCATTGTCCCATCTTTCCTTCCAACACAACTTTGACTTCATACATTATGGCAGTGTGATGATTAATTGTTTGGAAGTATTTTTAAAACTTTTGTGTATTGTTCATTAGTGAAGCATTGTTTAGCAGAGTGATACTTTTGTCCATGGAGCATTAACGTTTCTGTTTCGTCTGCAGGTATGTTTGTGGTCATTGCATAAAGCATGCCTCCAAGGTTAATATTAATACTTGTCTAAACAAACAGACATCATCCAGTCCCACGGCCTTGTTGTTGAACCAAAAGAAAGTCTGAAAGCCCTGTCTCAATCAAGTGTTTAGGTTTGTAGGCGGAGATCATGAACTGATGAAATTACAAGGGGAGGTGGTGCAGGATGTGAGGTTGAGGGGGGAGGGCAGACAAGAGGTGAAAGCAATAAGCTAAGCATCAGGGGATAATCCAGACTTAATGGAAGGAATAAAACAGCCTATGGATGGCAATCCGCTTTCCTTCTGCACAGATTTTCTTCACACTGACGTAAGATGCTGCTCTGCAGGGATACCGCCACAAAAAATATGTTTTTCATTCAGTAAATAAACAACTGAGAGTCGAAGTATTGCTCTAGTTCCTCGGTTTTAACTGTGTGGATGGATGATAAAACTTGTGCATACATTAGATATATAAAGATCACATTGATTATGGCCAATATGATCTTTACATAACTCTTATTTCTTTGCCTTTATCATAAAGTTCCCAAAATTTTCTGTGATCTTCAGAATCTCAACCACAAAAAATACACAAAATATGCATCTATTACAATTAGTGACCACATGACTGGAAAGGATATATATCTGTTAAGCAGATTGTGAATGCATGGCACTTGAAATACAACATTCAACCAAATATTGCATCCCATCAACTATTGGTGATTTTATTCTGTGAACATTGACACTGCAATGATTGTGAATCGATATATTGTGCTGTTCTGTTGTGTTTGTTGCCATTAGCTATGTTTTGTTTGTATGTTTGCTTAACCTCAATCACTGTGGAAAAATATCCCTGAAGTGACACCACCCATGTTTTCTAGAATCGGTGCCTGTGAACAATTTTCTATAATCAATGGAGGGAGTCGACGGGCTGTCCTGTGTGTTCTCTTGACTTTTTGCTGCAGCCTGTCGAGATTGTTTATCCAACCGGAAGGCTCCTTGATGAATGAACTCCAGATTGATGCATGTTAATAAGCAAAAGCAGATGGCTGATCTCATCCTCTGCAGTTGAAAAATTGACATCCATTCAAATTAAATGGATGTGTGAAGTCGTAGATGGTGTCCTTACAGCACTGCCTGCTGCGCTGTGTCGGGGTGTGTGTGTGTGTGTTTCTTGAGGGCAGATGAATCTGCCCTCAAGACATGAACAACATTTGGGCTTTCCCTTTAAGATGCCAGCATATTTCTCAGATGGTTGTAGGTGGTGTGGTTTGTCTCTTGCTTTTTATACAATATTGCACATACAGAAAAATGAAAACAATGAACGAATATAAAAAAAAATACAAGAACCTTTACATGCGCAGCTTAGTCTGAGCAGCTCTTTGCAGCTGGTCTACACATGCACAACCCAGGGCCAAATTGTTCAGAGCTGCGGTGAGGAAAATTTGAAATCCAGACCTGTAGGTGCACCATTTGTTAAGGTATGATTTCATTGTATTCTCTTCATCCTCCATCCATCTTTTTTCTGTACACTCTTGTCCCTAGTGGGGTTGGGAGGGGTGCTGCCTGGTGCCTAACTCCAGTGAACATTTCGGGCAAGAGGCGGGGCACGCCCTGGACAGGCCGCCTGTCTGTCGCAGATTCTCTTCATCTTAAATATTGTAATGCGGTTTCACTTTCGTGCTAAATGAGGCAAAAGATTTTTCTTTGTGACCTTGCTTGTCTTAGTGGAGGAAAGCTTTGGCTGTAAAACCTAATTAAAGGATCTCTCAAAAACCTTACCGGCTCCTCTGCAGTGGTGTCACAGTGCATCATATGGATCATGTGGAAGCATATCGACAGAAGAGCTGAAATGGCATGCAATCATGGAGTTCAGCATCTTTTTTCTCCCCAAGAAGCTGCACACACCTAACAGCTGGTCAGAGAGGAAGGCGCAGAGTAAATTTCCCAGGTGTCTCTCTGTTATCGGAGCGACCTGTTCTGTCAGCAAAGAGGCACGCTGCCTTCCTCTTTTACTGCCAGCATGCAATTGTTACAGTCTGGAATCGTCATCGTTGACAGATTTTAGCTTGCTTTTGAAGTTTTGCACCCCGATTCAGAATTGGTTGAAATAATTAAATATTAATGTAAATTCTTTTTAAGTTCATCACTGCACACGTGAAAACAGAGAAGAGACACTTGTGACTCCTTAAGCAGTTGTTAAAAATAAACTCTTCATGTGAATCAGATTTCTGCTAATCCTTTGAAGAGGTCCTTATTTTATAATTGCTCTTAATAACTTTCCTGTGATGTTTGAGCTGTGAGAGAAGTTCTCCTTCATAATGATTCTCAAGATTTTTCTTAGTAATCATGGGACAATAACAGCAATTAAGTTCCCTCTGCTGTCTTCACCTGAATTTCTAAACATTTATGAAAGAACTTGACTTAACTTTAGACCCTAAAATTGCATATCAACAAATTAGAATGCCATTGAAGAGTTGATTTTGATTATTTCAACAATAATTGTAGTTCAGTAAGAGAAAGTTTATTTTAAATATTTATTTCTGTGCATTTAAATAGTTATGGCAGACAGCTAACAAAATCTTTAAAGGCTACGTATTAGATACGGGCAGTAAAAAAAGTACTTTAGGTTTAGAAATTATTTTCTGCTAAAACGCATGTAATGAATATACACTTAATATTTGGTACAGTCTCCTTTTGCATGAATTACTGCAGCAATAGTACATTGCATAGAGGGGATCAACTTGAGTAACAGCACTCTGGGTTTTCACTGTAAGCCAAAACCATCAATAATTTCAGAATAAACACTTGTTCTGTATGAATCTATGAGTTTAAAGTTTTTGAATTTAAATATTAAAATATTTCTGATATTTTTATATATTGAGATGCACCTGTAGATAGAACTACATCAGGAGGGGATGATGTATTATTTTATGCAGCTGTTTCTAGCCGTAGTTAATCAGTAGGATCATTATTTTAGCAATATTCATTAGGTCCTATTTGCAATGTTTTGGTCTTGGATGGGAATGTGTTGAAATTCCTATAAAGCAATCCCTTGTTCTCACTGCTGAGATGAAAAATAACAAGTCACAGAGGCTGTTTAACTGTGATTGAGCAGAATTCAGATCACGTCACAGTCACCCCTTTTCCCCCTTCTGCTGTGCATTTGTACTATCCTAATTTATCGTAAAGTTTATTGCAGAGGTGCTGCTTTTATTGCATTATACCAACCCTGGGTATCTCTGTTTGCAGAGGCTTTTGTGTGGTATAGCTTGGTGAACATTTGCACATATAACCAGAAGTGTTGACTGGATAAGAGGAGGGTATTGTGGTGTGGTGATGCATTTACTTTACATGCTGATACAAGGATGATGGCAGGGACATTCGTGCTCTGGTTGACTGTAGAGGGATGAATGCAGGGATTGAAGGACTGCCTGTCATTTCTTGCTGTATCTCCTGAGGTGTCATTACTGAAGCTTGGTTTCTTTAGGGCATTAATCCCAGGCTCACTGATCAGTGAAACCAGTCTGACTTGTCTGAACCTGCGATTAAGAACAAATTTATCATATTTATATTAACCTCTGCTGTTTTCAGGTTCATTTTGACTCATGTTTGGAAAATGATGGTTGGTAATTGGTGTGTTGTTGCTAGGTATTATTGATAAAAAGAGTTCCATAGAAAACATGTATGTCTTTAATTGGTATGCTTTACCCATGAGATGAAGTTCGACAGCTTTGGTGTTTTTCACACACAGGCAGCCCCTGCACCACATCATCCAGCACATTTAGGAGATCCCAACGAGTCACTAATTAAAGAGTTGGCTGAAGTTTGTACACTGACACTCTCAGTCAAATCGATAAATTAGGGAACAGCAAAAACTACAGACATTTACTTCAGATGAAACAAACTTGGACCAAAACCAGTCAGCTTCAGCAGCCTGTGGCAATATAGACACATCATGGCTCCCTCTGACGATCTGCTGTCATCCTTAGCTTAAGACTCTTCCACAATTTTTTTCCTCTTCTCAAAATCTCAGTGTTAATTATTTTCGCCTCACACATGTTGCATTTTATGTTTTTATCAATTGGACTTGTTTGTCCTGTACCTGCAGATAGTTTTGTTGTGAATTATAGCCCAGTGAATATTTTGAATTGACACCGAGGTGAATTGTGGTCTGATGAAAGCTCTACCACAGGAGATCCAATTAAAATTTTTTTATTTGCCTTAGCTTTCTCGTTCCTAAGATTGTTATACAAGTTGGACTGTTTTTTTTTTGTTTTGTTTTTTCTGCAAATGTTATATTACTGATTTGAGCTACACAAAATATTTAAAATTTACAGTGCTATAAAAGGGTAATGGATAATATAAATAAATCTTATTAATTAATGATGTAAACACATCCCATTCATGCTCTCTATGCCAGTATTTGTTATGATTTTGGCTTAAAGCAGCATAAATTATCTTTTGACAGGAGGATTGGCATTTAACTAAGTTGTTTTATTGCATCCCCAGCAGCTATAATCTAAGGCAAGTGAAAAATGCTTTTGGGATGAAAATAATGTTTTACTTTTTAATGAGTAGGTAGATGCCTTTACTCACTGCCTATATCAGTGAGGCCCAAAATCAATCCTCAAGGACCATATTCTGCATGTTTGGGGTCTTCCACTGGTCCAACACACCTGAGTCAGTCGATAGTTCATTAGCAGAACCTCTGCAAAACTTTGGCACGCTGAGGAGGTAGTTGGGCCATTTGAATCATTTGTGTTGGAGCAGAGACAAACATCCAAAGATGGCAGGACAAAGACCCTTGAGTACTGGAGCTGGACACACAGGATCTGTGTTTTGCAAATACTGCAAATGCACTGCAGACTGAAGTCTTTTTATATATTAGATTTATTTGTTATGCCAACATTGAAACATTAACCAACATTAATTATTGCATGTTGGTTAATAGTGTTGACCAACATGCGATTGGTTAATGTTTGTGAAAATATTTTTTCTTAAAGATTTGGTTACTAACAAAAAAATGTTCCTCTTATTACCAAAGATATGTTTGAAAAAATTCCCAAAGCACTCATTCAACTATACTCGATCTTTGCAGGGTCATGATGGTGGTCCATTCCTTTCTCCAGTAAGAAATGGGCATCAGTTTGTGAAAACTTAAAACAGATCCCTGACACAACATTACTTAATCTGACATCAGGCCTTTTCTCATTGTA
Source organism: Poeciliopsis paucimaculata (assembly GCA_903067055.1). Lineage (NCBI taxonomy): Eukaryota > Metazoa > Chordata > Actinopteri > Cyprinodontiformes > Poeciliidae > Poeciliopsis > Poeciliopsis paucimaculata. The sequence goes on from CAEGAD010030221.1 coordinate 19,319, forward strand.
TTATGTCTAGGACATGAATTACTTTCAATTTAGAAAGTGGACATTCGTTATTTCTTTCTTCAAAACTTGATCCTGTATTACATGTGCTGAATTTTCCACCTCTCAGTCTTGTAGTGGTGTAATTACCTCTTCACCTGGAAGGAAATTGGTTTCTCCTTTTGAGTTCCTTAAAGATCTTTAAAAATAGTGTAGCACAGGATACCTTCCTCGAGGGCTGGTATCTTGCAACTTTTTCATGTGTCCCTTGTCTAGCACACTTGAATCAAATGGCTGAATTGCCTCCTCAACAGTCCTGATAATGACCTAATTATTTGACTTAGATATGCTGAAGACGAGACATATCTGAAACATATGGTACTTCGGTCGTCGAGGTCGGTGGACCTCTGGTGTAGCATCATAAAACACCAGACTGCTCATTTCATATTCTACTGACAAGTTTTCCCGATGTGGTCTAATCTCTTTGGAAGGGAATTTTTATTTTATTTTACATACTGTAAATGACTCATCCCTCTAGGGCACTCTTCCAGCATCATTAAAAAACTGTTGTTTAAGCTCTTATGAAAGTTAGGAAGTTTGTGTTGAAATATTTTCTTTCTTCAGGCAGTTTTCTAACACTGGGTAAAAACAGTTGACAGTCAGTTCGTCACTCATGTCCGAATTACTTCTGCTCTTAGTTTCTGTTCTTATATTTTCCGGTAAAATAAGCATTTTCATTTATTCTATAGACCATTTACAAATTCCCAAAATATTATCCTTTTGAGCACTCATTGCAGAAAATAGTAATTGAAGTTGGATTAAAAGCTGTTTTCTGACCACAAATAATGCAAAGAAAAGTTCATCTTAATAGTATTACAAAAATCTTTATTTATTTTTTACTTTTTGCTGGGGAATCAATATCGGTTGGAATAACTTGACCTTCCGGTCAGTGCTACATTGCGAACATATTAAATGGAATTGTCTCAATGTTTTACAGAACTAATTTCAATATTATCCTAAATCATTTATTTCTGTTATGCACTCAACTGTTTATCTTACTTATGCTATAATATAGCTGTCTGAAATTATTTATTTTTTGTACTAATGAAAAACGTATTATTACAGAATCTACATGTCCAATTGTTTTTTAGTCTAATAATAAACTTAGAATGCACATATTTGATCTAAATAAATACATGTCTTTGAGTTAGCTGAATAACAGACCAAATTTTGAATTTTTAGTTTGTAATCCTAAAATGTGTTTAACAGATTATCATCTATGATGGCATATAATCCTTGCCATATTAGTCACAGTGTGAATAAAGCCAAATGAAGCAAAAAAAAAAAAAAAGGCAGCAGATTCATCTAATCGCTAATATGCAGTACTAGCTGGGTTTTCTATGTTGTCTATATTTTCATTTAACTGTATTCCACCAGGGATTTATAGTATCGCATAAAACATCTGCTGCTGGCCATTCAGCATTTATTAATGCTCCACAAGGCAGCTGAGAACAGAGAGGTCAACACATCGCTGTAGCTGGAACATTTATTCAAGCGGGTGAACCAGTGACCAGTTTTTTCTGTATTTTATCTAAAGTTTTTTTCTTCCTGCAGTTTGTAAGGTTGTTAAAGTGTTAGGAGCTGTTAACATCAAGCTAAACCTCTGAAAAGTTGTTTATTTGCTTTTAGCATTGGCAGAGAGGACGCTACAGTCGAGCTGCGTCAGCAGTGAAGTTGTCAGAATAGAAAAAAAGAGAAACTCTATTTTATCTGTGCTCTCATACATAAAGCATGACGGTGGAATTCAGACAAGCATGAAGCAGCTGCACAGTGGTGCATGGCACAGTCACAGTCTGGACCTGCAGCAGAATATTTATGTTTATTTCACTTTGATTCATATGTAGGTAACTCCACTATATCAAGTGATCTTTACTGCCCAGCTATAGAAGTTCACATATTGAGTAGTTGAATCAGGGTGAGTCTGTGCTTACTTTTGGAAGCATTTCCCTACCTGCAGTGCATCCTTCGTCATTTTGATTTCTCCTTTTTATCCCGAGTACAGTTTATTCTGCTCCCTGACTTCCTTCTGGATGTGATCAGTATTCAGCAGTTAGAGGAGGAAGTGTCACAGGTTTCCTCAAAGCCCAGCAGGTGAAGAGGCTGACATGAGTGGCTCATTTCCACTGAACTAATATGTGTGGACATTTTGACCATGTCACACCTTCCCTGCTTATAATTTATATTTTAGTTCATTTATGAGGGCCCAGTTACATTCATGTGTCATTTATGTGTGCATATTTGACCTTTAAGACATTTATTGTGCATTGCTTCTAGTTACTGATGCCTCTGGAGTGCAAAATGAGACAGTGGGGCATGTCAATGTCCTTCCTAAGCAGCTGCAGAAATGTACTGTTGGGATGGTTTGTTTTGGTTTTTAAAATATTTTTTTATAGTTTCCCTTCAACAAAGTAGAGTATCCATCCTAGCAGAATGAAGATGCAATACTTAAATGAATAAACAATCAAAATGGCTTTATTCTCCACACATGCTCAGTCAAAATTTAGTCCACTCTCCACTTGGAGGAATCTGTCGAGACATTCCATAAAGTGTCATTGTAATTGTTATGTCAGGACTGCCTCTTGTGTTTTTGTTTTGTGCATTTTTAACCCCTCTTTTTCTTGTTTGACCATGTAAGACATCCCTTGAATAATATAAAAGCCCCGACAGCTTACCTTTGCATTTTTCAATTTGATTTATTTCAACAACTGGTTTGAATAACTATGTTGTTCTCAAACTTACAGAAAAGTGTAACAACTGCTTGGAAATATTCCATGATGTACAAAACAAAATAGTTGCATTGCAGAAACTGAAAGATGATCACCCATCTTTATTGTTACAGTCATTGTGCTACAACATTTTGCTTTTTTCAATTAGATCATATTAAACATTTATGCTTTTAAACTTTTCAGTAAACTTAATTGCTTCAATTACATCCAGTTTGGTATCACTTGCACTTTTATTGTCTTGTGACACATTTCTTTGAAAACTGATCTTCAAATCCAAATCCAAATATAACTCTTAAATTAAAAGCTCTTCATGTTCTAGATTATCATAGAAGAAACAGTTTAGCCTCTCATTTTGTACTCTCTTGGTGATGAGTCCACAGATTTTTCCCTGGAGTGGTCTGCTAAAGAAGGGCAGCGCTCCTCACAAGAAAAAAGCCCTCTTGTCCTTCTTGGCTGGGAATTAAGCTCAAGTCACTATGATAATCAGAGGACAAAACCATTCTATTTTTTTATTGGCTGATACTAAACCTATAGCCATCACATTTACATTTACATTACATTACTGCATATTTATTCATGGCTTACTGTCAGAGTGCAGCCTGAGGGGAATGACGAATGAAGCTAATGTATTTTGCCAAGAGTTGGATGCACGAGAAGGATCAATAAGATCTTCAGCCCTTTTCACTTTGTGCTAACAAAGCTGGATGGAAAATGTTACCACATGGACCAAAGTCAAGTAGCAGTTTAGAGGGCTAACGGATTTTTGTTTGTCTTTTGCAGAGTAGCATACACCCTGCTTTTCTGCAAAAGACATGAAAGCAGAATGCATGCTTTTCTGTCTTTAGTTGAACCTAAAGGATCCATGTCAGTGTCCTGCTAGATGTTCAAAGGGCAGCGTCATGCACGAATGGTTTTATTGCTCAGGCAAGCATGCAGGTCTTTTCCCATCTCAAGGGGTATTTAGGATTTATCTAGACCAGAAGTCAGCAACCTTCACAACCTTCCCTGAACTATTAGAATAATTATGAATGGCCACAACAAAACCTGGAACAAGTCTCCTGGGGTTGAGGGGATGCTGTGTTTTGAAGTATTTACCGATTCTGAAAATGTAGATTCCGAGCTTTCTAATGATGTCAAACACAGAAGGAAAAAAATTAAGAATATAATGGCCATTTGAATGTTGCCACCCTGGAAACCTGATCAGGGAGAAAGAAATCTCTGTCAGATCACTTGTTCAGCTGCCTGCGAGTGTTAACAAAAGTTGTTCATTTACATTACTTTGCCATGATCCTCACAGCATTGACTGTTAACCGGTATGATTGAGAAGGTGTGCAGAAAAAAGTGTTAGTAAGAAATGCATATTTTTAAATGTTTTCATTGTATGTTCCATTTCTCAGCTTCTGTTTTGTTGTTTTGTTTATTATGATCTCCATTAGTCATTATCGTGACAATGGCTGCTCCTCATGGGATCTACATCATAAAAATACATTTACTACAAAAGCAGTTACACACACTCAATAAAACATTAGTAACATATTTCATTCATAAATGTTTAGTTGTAACATGTTACACGATGAAAAAATGAAACAAGGCTTGTTTAGAAGCTCTGCATGTTTTACATGTAGAAAAGATGAAGGAAGGGAGTTCCATTTTCTCATTCTTCTGAAAATATCCATCTTCTGAGATTTTGTCATTAAGTATTTAGTGGACCCTTTACTTTAGAAGAATTAAACCATGCCTAAATAAATGCTGGAGGGACTGTGTTTCTCCAGAGCCACAGGTTGTAGACTTAGATTGATAGTTTTTTTTTTTTTTTTTTTTAGAAAATAAAAAAATATATATATCTTTATTTTATCTTTATCCTCTATCCTTATTTTTATTTAATAAGTTACTAAATAGCCCTTGAAGAGTGGAGTTAAAGAACCCTGGTCCAAGCCTTCCCAGTCTGCTAAGGTAAATATTTAATATATTGTTTGACTTGATTTCTTATAATTGCATCACAGCAAGTGGCTCGTCCAATCTGGTTTAGCCCTTTTTGTAAAATTCTTGGTTTGCCTTTGTTGTGCTTCTCTCTGTGCTTTGTGTTTATCTACAGTGACAAAGACAAATATACCTTGTCCAGTGAGATCATGTAGGATGTCTTTGTAATGTTTATTTTACAGGGACGGTACATCTTGTTGCACATAAAACTAACAATTACATTTTGTCTGCTGTCCCCATACAGAATAAAGTGTGCAAACTCAAACTAAAAATTTAGTTTAATGCATTTACACAACAGATCTTAAAAATGACTAGTTAGCAACTCATTTCTAATAGATGGAATAATTTAGTAGAATCAGAATCATACTCATGTTCAAACAAATAAAAAGAATAGGTTAAATTATTCTGCCTGTATATTTTTATTGACTGTACACATAATGTCTGACAAGCTTTTATTTAGATAAAAAAAAATCTTTAGTACTTAGCTAACAATTTGACTCCTTAGCTGAGATGAGAAACTAGATTGTTGTTGCAAAATCCTTGAAGAAGACTTTGTTTTTGATTTGCTCATCTTGTTTTAAACTCTGTTAGGCACATTTACAGAAATAATACTAAAATTATGTGTTTTATTCACTGTTACTTTGATTTTGACACTTTTTTCATATTGAGATATTTGACAAGAAGTTTATAAACCTCTATTAATCTTCTGGAAGACTTCCTGTCTAGATTTCTGGATTTCTCAAGGAATTTGTAAGGCCATTTATACTTTTTGCTTTATTGCCAGTTGGTAATTTATTCCCCCCCTCTGGTAAACTACAATGTCCTAAAATGGCCAACCCCTCTGTGATATAATTCAATTTTTATGTCTTGATCTATCCTCAGTCTCTAGTCATCTTCTGGCCTTTAAAGTCTGCAAATAAACCCAGAAGTGCAGATGCTAGCACATATTCTTGCCTCACTTTCTGGGCCAAAGTTCATGCGAGAGGAAAGTGAACTGTAGTTGGACAAAGCTAAGATTTTGCATTATAAACAAAATGCATGAAACCAGGTCTTTATTTAGCATCTTTAATAACACTGTCAGGGACGACATATCTTCTTCTGGGGTGTTTGCCAACAACTCTCAAGGTGAATTTTGGCAAAATATCCTAACATTTGATTTTGTATTTTGTTTTGCAGTTGTGACAAGTAATTAAAATAATCTATTTAAGTATTTTTTCCCCCAGTGATTAGCTTTTGAAAGCTCACTTTCTTACTTGAAAGCGCTGTTCTGGCTTCTTCCAAAAAATTTTTCTTGCAGTGGCAGCACTTTGTCTACACACCGCAGCCCATTAAATATATCTTTAGGCTATTAAAGATACCTTTCACCGACTTTTCCCACTTTACAACAAAATAAGGTCTCAAAGGCACAATTTAATTTTGCCTCCTCCACAGATTTTGGTCTTTGTTTCCCCAAATTACATCAAGTTTCCATAACTTAGATGGTTAAGACATCACCGTGTTGTTCCAAAATGCGCTGTTTGACCATGTAACTCTCTCTAAATTGATCATTATAAGTGGTTCTTAAATCAGCTACTGTGTTTTAAGAATGTTTATCTGTACTATCCATGTATGTGTAAACTGCTCAGTATCTAAACCTGCATATTAGCTGAGTAAATATAACTGAGTTTGACAGTAGTGTGTAATTTTTTTATTTGTATTTTTATATTTTATAATATCAGTTTCCATATAGACTATTATTTTCATTTTTTCTTAGTGATCTCTTTTTCTTTATAATGCTTGGTTTTCAGTTGGTGCTATTGTCTATTTCCTAAAATTGGGAGATGTCTGGGACCAGAGTCGCCTCCTAGTGGCGGGGGGAAGGTTGAAGTAATAATGTTCCACAAGCAGGAATGAATAGAGCTTTGGACAGTTTTCACTAACAAAAAGGCTTACACTCAGCAACACTGTTATAAAGAATGATGAAATAAATCAATTATTGATATCTGCTGATATGAAGCGCTTATCTTGTGATTAGTTTTTCAGCTATATTGCTCAGCCCTGTCAATATAAACCAAACCTGTTGACTTGGGCTTACGATGTTTTCCTGTTGCCATTTGTTTTTATGTTTTAAACTATAGTTATAAATGGGATATTTGAGTTCATGAAGAAGTTTTTGAGAAATATATAGAGTTACAAACTCCATCTAACTTCAGTAAATGCTTTATTCACCCTCATTTTCATCCCAGAAGATGTCTATAAAAAAGACAGTTTGAATTTAAAGAGTATTCACATTCAAAGTAACGAGAATCCCAGAAAGCTTCACTCTTTTTCTGTTGCTTCTGCTTCTCCTATTTCTTCCTTTGTCCCGTTTCCATTATTCTCTATTCTCTGAGCTCTCCTCCAGTTTCCCTTGATATTCATGCCGTCTTTTTAGCTCATTCCACGGACTACTTCTTCCCATCTGTCTATTTTTTTCTCTCCCTTTGTGTCAAAGCAGAGATGATCCATTTGCTTTGAAAAAAAAAAATATTTCTAAGATTTTAAGTCACTTGAACATTTTGCTGTTCACTTTTCCTACTTTTGCCATTTCTACTTCGGTGAAGTAGAAATGGCTTTCTGCCAAGACAAGTCAGCCTGGTTGGGCTTTTCCAAGGCCATTCCCAGTATGTATTTTGCAGAGTAATGATCAATGCTAACTCTGTCTGACCTCTCTGCCAATGTGATGACCAACCATCCCTGACTGTGAGCCTGGGTGATCTCACTTAAGGGAGGGAAAGGAAGAACAGGTAGCTGTAGCCCGAATATGAAATAATCTTCAGACTTGAAGATTACAAATCCTGTTAGTTGTCTATAGGCCTTTTGGAAATAAAATAGTTGCACCAATGCTTTTTTCTGTTATCTATATTGATGATTACCCAAACTGTTACTCAGATGTCCATGCAAAGTGACGGATAGCATTGTAAAACAAGTGGCGCCCAAACTGTTCAGTTTCTGAAGCATAATTTTGGACTCATTTTTTTTCACTAGAAATATACAGAGACGTGGAGGCCAATTAAACAAGAGGGTGGCTACTCAGACGGCATCAACCATTACAGTTTTTCATGGCTTCCGGTTTTTATATTTTGTTACAGTTCTATTTTAGATAATATTAGTAATTGGTTAAGTTTTTTAGAAAGAGCTCAATATTCCTTACTTGCTGTATTTGCAATAGGGTCCTGAACCCATCTTTGAATTCCTCTAAACTGTGTCTAGTCCTTAAGGCTGTCATGATGTCAAATCTCTTTACTGCTCTTTTTTAAAAGAAACATAACAAAAAAATCAACGAAGAACTACTTGCAGATTATTGAACAGGAATTGGAACTTTAATCATTCATTGAGTTTTAGAATTTTGAAACATAATCATGTAACGTTTTTGATTTTGATAAATCAAACTTCTTATGAGAATACAATGAAATATCTAAATAATGATAAATGGTAGAATAATTTTCTGTCTCTTGCAAACATTATGGAAAGAAATCTAAAAAAAGATGAAAGATCTTGTTTTAAGAAAAGCGCAATGTATGGGTCAGTTTTAAAGGAAAGGGAACCTTTAAAAACTTATTTTATCTTGTACTGTATACATGTACTACAATTGTCTTGGTCTTTCAAGGTCTTCCTACTTGCCCCAGGATGGGTAAAGTAGTTGGCAGGTGGGACACTTTTCAGATATAATGGTAGAGGAAACTCCAGAGACAAATATTAACATTGTTAAACTCTCAGCTGAGTGCTACCCTTCACAAAATCTCAGAACATAACAGAGAGGGGATCAAACATTTAATGGGATAAAATATTTACAGTGATAAATATTACAGGGGCTCAGATTTGGCTCTCAGGTTTGGCTGGACTAGTAAACAACTTCATGGTTGGTTTAAATGCTTCAATTGCATCAGTTTTATTTTCATTCAACAAGCAGGTATTTTTAACAAATATTTCACAACTTGTGGAGTGTAAAAGGGAACTGGTGTGAGAAGCTGTACATTAAAAAGCTGCATCTGCAAAACAGCAGATCGAGGTTTAGTAGTTTTCAGCCATACTGAACATATTACCACTGTGTCCTTCAGGCTAAAACCACATATTGATCTTGTCTGGATCAAGCCTGAATTTCCACCTCTGATCAATGTCCAGTCAGTGAACACCATCCATTTCTAGCAGTGTGTTTCGTGGGTTTGGACTTGGCCCCGATGGCCTGACACGGATAATGAATGCGCCAGGACTTTAATGACATAACAGTAACAAATTCAGTAGAGAAATGACAGTGTGTTAGTGCATTTGCATATTTTTAACCCACTTAACTACTAGACCCATTTAACTACTTACTTCTGCCAGTTTTTTATATCTTTCTGTTGCTGCTCATCTGCAGCAGCTTAATGCAGATCACCGTAGGGTTTTGCTGTCTCACACATTCACAGCATCACACATGCAACATGACAGAGTGCATATTTATCAGGCTCTTATTTACTGCTTCTGATAAACAGTGCCGCAGTTTCCTGTCAGCTACCTGCAGATTTCACCACCTCATACAGCCTCTAGAGTAAATAATGCGAGTGGAGATGCAAACACCTGCATCGAACCACTGCCGTGCAGATTAATAACACCCTCTTCATGTCTCACATTTTTTACCGTGCTTTTTTTCACCCTCCCAATTTCAAATACTGCAAACTTCCAGTCTTTATTCCTGCTTATTCTCTTTTCTTTCTGTGTCTCGTTCTTGTCTTCAAACAAACACACACAAACACACGCAGACATGTACAATAGAATTATCTGGAAGCTCCAGGGTATGATCGCAAAGAGGGTGGAAAGAAAGAGGGGTGTAATGTAAGCCTTTCTCTGGACTTATCAGCATTTTGCAGAGACAAACACAGTAAAAAATAGTATCTGGATCCCTGCACTTGCCAGGTATCTGAATCGACTGTATCTATTGTCTAAAGAAGCCAATTGGAGCTGAAATCTGTCAATGAGGCTCCTAGCTCACGCTAATGATTTAAATCCGTGTTCAGCTTTTGTTCTCGTTAATTGGAATAGCGATTACATTTGAGGTACATCCTCAATCCTTGAATGTGAAAGAAAAATAAGCGCATGCCAAGTGAAACATCTTGACTTGCATGTTTATAAAGACATATTTAGCCTGAAAATAAAACAAATTTTACATTCTCTCTTTTCTGTGTGACTTCCTTGGGGTTGTGTTTCATATAAACAGAAATGGAAAAGAGTGCAGATTAAAACGGATATAAATGCTATAGTGATTGCATGGAAACACACTGAGAAAAACAAGAGGAGGGGAAATTGACAAATAAGGAAAGATAAGCCCAAGCAAGCTAAGGGAAAACAAGCAGAAGATCTGAAAGCAATAAAAATAGAAAGGATCAAGAGGTGAAACAATAATCTTGCAGAAAACGTCCAGAAAGACCTTTTGGTTTGGTTGATTTGCTCGTTCTTTCTCTGTGGAGTTTTTGTAATGGCCATTCCAAGAAAAGCAAGGCGCGATACAGACTATAACACATTTTCTTCTACTCCCAAGACGTATCTTAGAGGGTAAAATGGATTGAAACCCGGACAAACAGAGATCTGGCCGGAAAGGACATTGTTTTTGGTTCACTGCAGTTAAGAAACTCTCAGATCTAATAGCATTTAAACCTTTGCACAAGCTTAGGATGAGAAGTATTACGTACCAGATCCAGAAAAAGAGTGATGGGAAGAGGATGAGGATGAGATGATAGAAATAGGCTTGTTACTGTTTCCAGACTGATCTTTTTTTTTTTATTTTTTAGATTGAAACATGATACTCTCCGTTTTGAGATCCTTCAGCCCACTTCATGCTGCAAGTCATTTTTTGATTCTACAGGTCCGGCAGTATTCAACCCTGGTTGAATACTGCTTCTTTGAAACGAAACTCAGCTTTTCGACAAATGTAGCTAATCAGATTTATTTAAACTGTAAGACATTTGAAACTTTTATGTGTGACAAAAAAGGCAAACAAGATCAGAACAATATTCTTGTAACCACATCTATTTTGGATTGCTTAATTTTAAAATTAAAGGTTACAGTTATTGTATGTGGATATGATTAGTATGTCATTTGTAAATGTTATTGAGGCCATAATGTAGATTGCACATTAAGTAGTAGAGGCCTGCAAGTCTTTTTTTTTCTTCTCCCAGATACTTTAATTCACAGTGCTTATTTTATCATGACTCTTTGTCTCTTTGCTTTGAAGGGCCTGCTGAAATAAATTTAAAATGCATCTTTAAGTGATTTACCTACTTTGGGCTCAGGCATTCAATGAAATGCTCCTGTGCTTGTCTTGCAGTTCAGAGCAGTAACCTCACAGAAAGAAATTCCAAATCTTTACCACTGCAGGACACTCTCAGAAACACTGCAGGGGGTGTTGAGCTCATTAATAAACCCAATTTTGTTAGCTTCATGTTCTTTAAATGGGTGAATTTTAAGGCTTAAAAGGATTCTTGTCTTCCACATTAAACATAATTAATTAATAACATTTTGTAAGTAAAAAACCTGACTGCTAAGATAGCGAAAGCACTCACAAAGTTGCTTTTAATAGGATATTAATTAGTTTGAATAAAAACTGCTGAAAGTTGAGAATAAATTTCCATCACTCTTGGCAAAATATGACGACTTGTTCTAGTTCTTTTCAAGATTTGCTTTCTCTTTGAATGTTAAAACCTTTGATAAGAAAGAAAGTTATTGCAGATGAATGCAAAGACGTTACAGACAATCCAAACAGCCAGAAGTAAAGAAAAGTCTTTCTTGGTGACAACAATGTTGTAACAATGTCAAAGTTCTTTTGTATTATTTTTAATTGTCTCGATTGTAACTCGAGGGAATGCTTTTCTGTTCTCCTTTTTCTCTTCAGTTATATTTCAAATGTATTTCCCCCCCCATTTTTTCATATTTAAAATAGTTCTTTGTGTGTATGAAGCAGGTATTTGATGTCTATCTTTGATGTTTTTGTTCTGTTTTACTGCATGCAATTTGGGGTACCCTAATGCTTCCTAAATGGTTTTACCTCACTGTTTTTACTGGAAAAAGTGAACTGAGAGGAAGATAAATAAGCACTCAAAACAGATTTTCATAAAGTTGCAGAACACATCACTTTTGATGTAATATTGTAATATTTTAATTAGGAATCTGACGACTAACATATTGACTTCATTGGCTTGAGAAGAGGTGCAGCTGGCAGCATATTTTCCAGCTGAAAAAAGATCTAAACATGTGGATTATGTCAAAGCAAAGTAGCATATTGATGAACCCCTTTCTCTATCTTGTCAGGTTTGTTGGTTCTTCCATTGTGAAATCCACAGACATGTTTTTTGTAAATCTTACTTGAGCTACTTCTCTTTTCTTTTTGGTGTCTGCCTGGTGTATTTATTGCTAAATATTATCTTGAAAGGTTTGCAGTGGAGTAAATGCTTAATATTTTATGTAATTTACCTTGTATATTGTATTTTTATTACCTGTCAAGGTAATAAGAGTTTAGTTGTGGTTTGCAGAGCAGCACAATATTTGGGGAATTACATAATTGCAAGCTTATTTTTAAATAGTATGATTGCAATGTTAATTGAAATTAACACAAATTTTCCTCACTATTCCTTTCCCATAGTCACAGAGTGGCTAACATTCTTTGTAAGTCTTAGGGTCATAGTGAGAGAGATTTATATATTGGCGTAAAGCAGCATGAATGGTCAGATGTGGCCAAAAATATCATTTGTATGTTAATTTTAATGTGCATAGCACCTAAGATATGCTTAGGTGCCACATCTAAGGGGTCTCTGTCGATGTGGCACACATTTATATTGTGGTGATGATTGCGATATATTGGGCATATTTCTTGCATTCGTTTCTTCAGTATAAAGGTGTGACTTGGCATTTTGAACTTTTAAATCTAATTTTCATTCCATGCAGTATCTCTCCTGAGAAGTGGGTGTCACTGTTGAGAAAATATGTTTACACAGCAGAAAAGGGACTGAAGGTGCTGACATGAAGCACATTGTTGGCACCTAAACAATGATGTACTCAATTAAAATATATCCCAAATAGTGATTTTGCCCTTTTTTACCAACATAATGTCAACAAAAAACTTAACACCCACTTGAGCTATAAAACCACTTTTATATTTTTTGGAGTATTTATTTTAATTAATGATGAAGATAAATGAAGATAAACGGTAACATTTGTTTTAGAAAATTTTGTTCTAAACCCTCTTTTTAATTTTGTGTTCAATCCCCATTTGAGGTCATTGACTCATTAGATATGACCCCAGAAAATAACATGACCTAATACTGGAAAATATTAGGAGATTAATTTATAGGTTGTTAAAGCAGATAAAAATATGTTCCATACAGTCATGAATTACTGCTCGGTTGGTACAAACCTTCCTGCGAAACATCTGACTTTTTACTTGTATAAAACAATCAAGATTACAAAAGGAAATAGCAGTGTAATAAAAAAAAATAATATGTGCATTAAAACAACAGTAATGTAAACAGCAATGCCAAAGGCAGTATGTCAATTAGACAGTATGCAGTGTCAAAGCCGAAGAAACGAGGCTTTGACACTGCAGTCTTGTCTTGGGTGCAGTTGTTTCAATATAAAGACAAAATAAAAACTGACATTGCATCTTCCCACCTTGTAAGAAAATCCTTTAAAACCACCACGTGTCTTCTTTCATTTGTCATTTCCACCTGTTCCTTCTTTGTGTCCATTTTGAGCTGCGGGCTTTTGTTTGTAATGCCTCTGCAATAAAGCCACGTTCACCAGTCACCACCGTAGTTTGTCCACTTTCCATTTCCAAACAGAAATACATTAGGAGATGATCTCACCACCTCCCCACTCAGGAATCTTGGAGCACTTAAAAAAAAAACCTGCTCTTCTTCGAACCTTCAGCTCATCTTGAGATTTGATCTATAAATCTTCCGTGGCTGTGTAATGGCTGTTATCTGAGGGGCCAGGAGGTGACAAAAGTGTGTTTCCAAGAGTGCGACTTCACCTGAAGGAAGAAACAAGGCTAATCCTAGAGTTTCAATAATGTGCTTGGAGCATACTGTTACTACAAGGTCACCCTAGGTAATATTTAAGACCAACATCAAAGCAGGAATGTGGTGTGTGAATTTCACATTTTTTAGTGTAACTTCTGGGTCGCCAGCTTCTGTGTGTATATCTCCTGCTACTTTTGCCTGGCTCCTGTTTATAAATGGTGACACAAACCTTTTGTTTATGTAAATGCACAGTGATTTTGAATGCCATCACATTGATCCCACATTCGTTCACATTTTTCTGGAGTTTAGATAGCCGACATGCAACACTTGTTTTAAAAATCAGAGCAATGCTGCGTAAAAAGCCTGAATGGGCAAACGGTGCTCTGTAGTCACATAGTAAGCAAGAGATTGATGTTTTTAATACAGGCAGGTGGGATTCAGCAGTTCAGAAAATGCACAAACAGCACACTGGTGTGACATTATTGTACAAGTTGTTCCCCTACCCCTAAAATACTATGTGCATCTCTACTGTGAAACTGTAATCTTACTTGTTTTTTAGTATAGTGTACATTTCATCCTTTGAACATTTACACTTCTCCAACCCTTTTCTCCAACTTTCACACATTTAATGATGTATTATCTGTTAACTTACCAGATGCCACTGTGCTGCTAAAAAAAATCAAAAGGATCATGATCTGCTCAAAGGCTTAAACTTCCTTCGTTTTTAATTTAGAATGATATTTTGGGGATTTATTAGAGGTGGTGGCAGGCGATGGTAGGTTGTGTGTGAATGTGGCTGGAAAGGAGAAGAAATTGAGGAAGAGGGTTTATTTTCTGAAACACGTTCTTTTCTGAGCTGAGATTTCATTAAAATGAGAGAATATGTCAGTCAAACATTCTGGCAGACTGACAGATCTCTCCATTCCTCAATGGCAAATACACTGAATATACGGCTTTTTTAAAATGAGTCTCAAAGAAAGCAAACACATTTTTTCAAAATTTTGGTTCATCAACTGAATAAATCTGAAAATTTTAGGTTGGGAAACAGCATAAACTTTATCATTTTACTCTCACAAGCAATTCATGTTTGTTATTATTCCCTATGTAAGTGTTATTTTTTTACTGGAAGGCATCCAAACTAATCCATCACTAACAACATTTTAAACTCGTGCTATTTTTTCCTCTTCTGAAGTCATAAATTTAAATGAAAGCAGTGCCGAGGCTGATATACTCATGACACCTTCGAGTTCAAAGGCTCGCCTCTCTGTTTGAAGAATCATTTCAGACAGGAAGGTGTTTCAAAGCTTCCAGCTCAGTTGGGGATAAGAATTTTAAACCTGGTTTGAGGCTTTGCAAATATCATGAGTTTATAATGAATGGGTTTGTACATTTTTCTTGAGTTTATTTGTGGTGTTCAAAGTTTTCACACTTGCTGAACATTATTAATTCTCTACTCTGAGACTAAATGTGTTGCATTCTTGTCAGACATTGCTAAATTATTGTCCGACAGTAAAATATTTTACAGTAAACTAGAGTCTTAGTCTTTACAGTAAGGGTAGAGATATTTAAAAGCTAAAAATCAACACATGACAGTGTTTTTCTGTGTTCTACAGCAAATTAATGCGAGAAATAATTAAATGGAAACAGATAAAAACACAAAAATGCATGTAAAATACACTAACACGAGCTGATCAAATAATTTTAAAACTCCTAGACTCCCAGAGCTTCAAAATTAAGTTTGGAGTATTTTTCAGAATGATGATCAGATTTAAATATGACATAAAAGCTGTACTTAGTAAAAACAGAATATGCATAGCCTCCCCAAATTTAACAGAAGCAAAAAAAAAAAAGGAAAAAAAATGAAAGCAAACAAAATTCTGATGATTACCAAGCAACTAAAGTTATACAGTCATAGGAAAAAAAAAAAACTGTGGGTGAAAAGAATAAATGTACAACTTCTATAGCCTTAGGTTAGAAAAATGTTCTTAACTCTTGCGGTGTGCAGCAGAAAGTATTTCTGTGTAACTTGCTTGACAGCAGCAGGCTGAACTGTGGTAACAGTGGATATTCTTTTAGTGTTCTTATTGCTCTGCAGAGACACTGTTCCTCATGCTTCACTCATACTGTCCCAGTTTGAATTGCTGCAGCCTCATTTGTCTTCATTTTACAAGTTTTAAATAGTGGTTTGATGCTTCCTTGGTCTTCCGAAGAAAAGTCATAAAACCTAATACTTGGGAAACTTTGCCCATCCACAATGTCAGATCCCGATGTAAGTTATTTTAAAGCGTATTGAGAGAAAAAGCAGTAGGAATAATTAATCTAATTTTTATACCCAGGGACATTCTTAATGAAGTTTTCAAGTTGTCTATATTAACTTTTTAAGAATATCGTAATCGTTTATTGCTTAAATCAAGGCCGACCACCTGAAGAAGATCACCATACAAGTCAATTGACCCAAACCTACACATATACTTTTTGGCCACTTATTACCTGTATAGATGTAGTAAAGATGACTGAAAGAGCATTTGAATAGGGGAAAAAAGGGATTTGGTGTTTTTGATAGATGGTCTGGGCTGAGCTCATAAACTGCTGATCTACTGTTCACACAAACCCATCTCTCTGATTTACAGAGAACAGTCCAGGAAGAAAAACAATATTCATGAGCCACATTTGTGTTGACGAAATTCTCTGGTTAATTTCTGGTTAATGTTAGAGGCCAGCAAATTAAAAGGAAAGACTGCTTTAAGATAAAAGAAGAAACAGTGGCTCAAATAAGTTACCACCAGCAAGTTGTGCAAAATACCATCTAAAAAACCATAACACAGATGGACGAGCAGCAGCAGGGTCAGAGTTTGTTGTAAACAGGACGGATCCACCCTGCTTTTAATCAGCAGGTCAGGCTGGTGAGATATTATTATTTTAATTTTTTTATTATTTTAATTTTTTTTTAGTAAAAATTAAAATAATAATTTAAACAGTACAGCCTGAGTATTGACTATGTGGGTCTGCAGAAATCCTTTGGTATGTGGTGGAATGAGAGATTTACTTCATAATGAGCAACCAATAAAGCTACTGCAACTATGTGATGCTGTCATGTTAGTCTGAACAAAAATCTTTTAGGAAAGTTTCAGTCACCTTCTTGGATGTATGATAAAAGCTCAAGGCAGTACTGACGACAAAACAGGAACTACCAAGGAGTAACCAATAAAGATGATACATTGGTGCTTAAATGGCTTCTGGTGTCCTAGAATGAGCAGTAGAGGTCTGATCTTAGATAACCAGCAGACAATGGGGAGATGTCATTTTCTTTAGCCCCCTGTTATTTCTTTAGCTTGTAAGCTGAAATAATTGCGGAAAGAAATACACATTTAGTGCCACAATATAAAAGTAGACTTACTTTCTCACTTAAGAAATAAACTCTTATCCTCAGTTAATTTGTCCTTGTCTTGAATTGGCCCATAAATCTATGAATGGTGCTTCATTTTTCTTTCCCTTGTGTATTTAAGCAGAACCTGATCTAAATGAGTGTTTTCCTTTGAAAATACTGTGCTAAAATCACCAGTGTGAGGCTCCCTTGGCATAAATGCATCCGCCTGCAGCCCACTCAAATTGGCAATGTCTTCGAGACAAATTACTTCCCTTTTCTATGTATGTCCTTCCTTCATAACTTTTTCTGTTGACTTCTCTGTTATTCTCTACCTTATTCTCTCTAATAACACTGTAAAAGCTCTGCAATGGTTTGTGTTTACTGTCAATAACTTCCCATTTTCTGCACCATTCTTGCAATTTTATTACCAGGTTGTTTGTGCAGAAACAGCTGCTGTCAGCAACAAGGGTGGGAGCTGGTGATAGTCAGACAGTGTGAGGAAAATTTTAGGGATGCTATATTTCTTGTGCAAGTTCCTGTTACTCCAGTAAGTTCAGAAAACGCTCTCTTCTCCTTCAATTTCCATCACCTTTCCTGGCTAGGTCTATTGATTGGTCCAGCTTACTGATCCACAGAAACTGGGAGAGGAAAGAAAACTGTTTGACTTGGGCCTCCAGAGCCCCAGTGCTGGCAAACATTACTTCTGTCAACCACTTTTCTCCAGAACTAAAGTAAAGCATCGAATGTTTGAGGAAGGAAAAGCTCTGGTAAGTCAAGTATCAGTCCCTTGTTTTAGCAGAGGTGTTTGGCTGAAGCTCCCAATGGTTTTCAAAATAATAAAGTAAATGTTAACAAATTTGTGAATTCTTACCTTAGAATGTTAGAACTTACGTTTTCAGGCTGTATCTTGGTGAATGAATTAGACCTTTTTGCCAATTCTATTTCTAGTGTTTGTTTTAACAAATACAAATATGCAGTGTTCTCTCACATTCTATTTTTCATTTGATGCTCAACTAGTTGTATTTGTGATGGTCATTTAAACTCTTTAAGCTGCAAAAATTTATATTGGTGGTGATGAAAACTTTTTGATTTTAATGAAACATAGCCACCCTAATAAGTTTCTTCTGACCTCCTTTCCACACTACCAAGATTTGTAGTGAAAAGCTGAAGCAGTTGTGTTTTGTTTGAGATGTCTGGATGACAATATGTATTGTGTTGGGATTTGTTGGACTGAAGAAGTTCCAAATTTGGCTTTTCTCTCTTATTCCAGACAACTGTGGTTTTAGGAGAATTAAATTCTTAAAATGTTTCTATTTTTTGTGCTTTGACGTGTTGCTGGCATTAATTATATTGACACCTACTGGCTCAGCATTGTGTGTTTGTCTGCGGCATCATCTTGACTGTGGTGTTTAAAGATGAACAAATAAAAACATAATAACATCACATGGGGTTCTGAGAGGGTGTGTGTTTTATTTAAAGTAGAAAATTTACTTTTCAGATTTGGGATTTAAAAGCTGGTACTCCACCCCAGGACAAGTGAAGATTTGTGCATTGACTGACATGCATTTGTTTTTTGGTTAGAGTGTATTTTTCCTGGGATTTTTACGATTGCGACCCAATGTTTGGAGGTGGTCAGGGGAGTTTTTATTCCTCATTTGTTTGTGATACTAATTCCAAGAGGTTAATTAATTCCAGACATAAATAACCTACTCTGACCCTTGATTTTTTTTATTTTTTTGTTTTGTTTTAGTTTGTTTTTAGTTTCCCAGAGTGTTGTGGAGACTCAGGATGGTCTCACTGGCTATTAAAGACGTGAAGGAATCTGTCAACATTCATAATTAACATATTTTTAGTGAGCTGGAGATGAGTGTGCAAATATAATTATGGGATGTGAAAGGAGTGTAAAACAGATAAGGTGTTGAAAATGAGGAGGAAACAATGCAACAAAAGCAGCTGATTTTACATTTTTGTTGCCAAAGGTCCTGGTGATTGCAGGTGATGATGCAGCAGCTTGGGCCCTGCAGTGATTTATTATCTGATAACCACAATCTTTATATTCAAAAAAGGTCTTGTATAAAAACAAACATGGCTGTTTTTGATAGTGATTTATGAAGATATTAAAAGTGGCATTACGGGGGTTAAGATGGCATAAACACCATCCAAGTAAAGCTTAGAGGAAAAAAAAAAACGAAAAAAGGTACAGAATGCAAACACTATATAAAATAGCATAGCTTGTAAAACTATGGGAACTAAAATCTAACAGTTTATTTCCAGGAAAAGGCTAAATAAAGCAAACATGTGATTTACTAAGATGGTTATATAAAGAAACATGATGAGAGGGTTACTAAAGACAGACCAAAACAATAATACACACATAAAAGCTAACATATTCCGGCAGTGGTTCTAACATCAAGTCATTGTTCTTGTTACAAATTACATCATTCAACATAACTCGGCTCCCTTGCAGAAAGTTTCATGGTTTCTGGTAAACATTTTTCTCCTGAACTATCATTGCATTAGGTATTCCTTCTTCTGATAATGCATAAGTCTAATGGCACGTTAGAGGCATTTTATAAATATATCCAAATATTGCCAGTGGTGGGTGCAAAAGTCCATCCCTGAATACCTAATGTACATCTAAAGTTAATGCCATCTTCCAACTAGAATTACATTCTTGAAATTATTTCTTCTTATTATATCAAGGAACAATGGAACTTTTGCAATTGTACTGTAATTGTATCATTATGAGTCCCGTTTCACCTTCTTCCTTTGTAAGGATGAAATTATTTTATAATCAGGCAGTGTTGTTGGAATATTTGTTTTTTATAGCAGCCATAAAGCAGTTTAACATACGATAATGTTTCCTTCCACTCTTTGCGCCATGTTCCTTTACTTAAAATGCTCCCAAAGAGAACTGCAAGGGATTATAGTGCATTTCCCCAATAACACATACACACGCACATGCACGCGCACACACAGTTGAGCAAACCTCCTGAGAGACTCCAAGTTGGTTTCTCGCTTGGTTTTTGCTCCATTTATTTCAAACTCACATTCTGCTGCTAAAGTGTGACTCCCAGTGGCTTTCCACGTTTAGATATTGGACCTTTAAGAAATTTTAAATATTGCATGCACCAGTGGGTGGATGGATGCACCAGGCTGTTTCGAGTACCCAAACATTCTGAAGCTTTTCACATTTTTTTTATCCATTGACCATTCTAGTGGGAATCTTACTAGAAATGTGCAGCGCATGTGTTGCATTAGGTTTGATAGAGAGGTTTAATAGAGAGACAGACCTATTTTGAAATAGGTCTGTCATATTGTCAGCTTCATGGCAGTAAGGTATTTTTTTTTTCAACCTGAAACTATACAATTTAAAAATAAAACTAAATGTAATAGTAAAATTCCATTCATATGGTTTCCCAGTCTTACACTCTCTGCCGTACAAAGTATTGCCTCCAGAAAAAGTGAGCTTTAAAAAGGTGTTTTAATTAGCAATTTATCAATAAAAAAACTGCAAGCTGTAATGTTTCTCTTGGCGCGTCCCCACTTGGCTATTTCACTTTGAGCTGTTGCACATTGTGTTCTGTTTTTAATTATTTTATGTCTTTAGAAGCATTGTGCTTTGTTTTCTATAATCCACTTTTATAGCTGAGGACAAAATGATTAGCCCCCCATGAAAATTGTTTTAATAGAATTTTCCAGTTGCTTTCAATGTAAACATGCTATGTTAACTTGGCATGTTTGCATAATTTTAACGTAAGAGCAGAAATTCATTGATTGTTCAAAACCCTCAAAATTATTAGATTGTTATTAGAGCTAGAACTTTAAGCAGGAGCTAACAGGACTCTCTTGAACTTTCAACAGTCCATCCTTGTTACAGGAATCTGATTTCTAGCAGCCAGTCTTGTTTGCTTCCTGTTGTGTTCCATTTCTGATGTGTTTTTAAACTGAAGTCGGATACTTTTTGTATGGACGTGTACCGGTACACAAAAATCTGTGATTAGTAAGAATTTGGGTTTTAATTCACAGTTTGGTATATTTTTTGGTACAGTTCAATAGATCAATATTTTTTTTATAAATATGTTTTTCCTTGGATGGCAGTAAATATTTTACAATTTCTGAAGTTTGTTTTTATCATGTTCTAAAACTTAAAGCAGTAAGTATAGAAATACCTTGAGAATTAGTTGGATTTATTTTGAGAAAGTAAAAGTAGTATAAGCAGGCATAACCAGTGCCTGAATAAATAGACTATGCACAATATGACCTCATAAAAACGGTCAGTTTGATTTGTTAAATGTTTTTTAAATAAAGCTCCTGCTCATATTTAAGAATAAAACGTGCAGTGCACACAGGAATACACACATGCACATTCAGCATGTTTTCAAGTTTAAACAAGGCTATATTCATTTGGCACACATGCGTACTAAATGAGAGGGCTGCACCAGATATTTTTGGCATAACTGCATGTTATGTTAACTGCACTTTGGTATCATGTTTATTCCTGCTTTGTTTCCATTTGGATAGAAATGCTTCTGCTTGTCTCTTTCGGATAGCCTGTTGTAGTAACACAGCCGCAGTTGTTGATCGGTGCTGCCTCTGTTGTGATGTTGTGTTGCTACGCCAACGATTCTACAGGTGATCTCTGTCCTCCCACACCTTTGACCCAGTGAAGTGCACAGCAGCAGTAGTAAGCTATATGGATCAAACATCAGTTTCTCTGATGGAATGAAGCATTTTCAGTGTTTCCCAGCAGGAAGCCGTCTCATCTCTGCATGAAGTCTGAGTTTCATTGTAGTGACATTTTAGTCTAAAAGAGAAGCTGTAGATGCAGTAGGATGGTGGAAATTATTTCAGAAACATTAAGAAATCCCCTCAATAATTACGCAGAACTCTAAACATGTTACTGAGATTGTTGCACAAAAATCTAAAGTAACAAAATGCCAGATTTGAAGGCATAAAAGCTCAAACTATCTTGCTTTTCTCCTGTAAATTCCTGGTAACATTTTTTTTTTGTTAATAAAAGCAGATTTCTGTGTCATTTGCCTGCCACTGTGAAACTGATTTCAGGTTGCTGGAACGTCCTGTGAGCCTTCAGCGATAACAATAGGAGAAGTACTTTCTCAAACCCATGACTTTGGAAAACATACAGACGTGAGGCATGTCAGTTTACTCAGCAGAGCTATTTGCTTTATCATCAACAAGAGATCCATGAAAGCTATGACTTTTGAAAATATTTTTATTTTCTCTATGTTTTCCCATCAGTCTAATTATTATACCTTTTGTTCTTGACTATTTTTTGTCCTCTCATCTTTGCAAGTTTATCTAAGCTAGTTAAGTGGTGCTACATAGTGTAAAGAATGCCAGAAAGAGAGCTTCAACCAAATTATGAGAATCACCACTTGTTATGATATTTTAGAATTTTTTTGATGGCAAAATATTTTTTCTCTCACTTGTTTGCTTTGTCATCTTTATGCTCTGCACAGCAATTCATGGGCTTCAGCCTCTTGGCCTGTAAAATAGCAGGTGTGGGGATCAAGGATCATGAATACTTGTCATCTATGCTTTTTTTCTGATACAACACAAATAAACATTGTGATAAAAATTGAACTTCTATGTGTTATGCTGCTCTAGTAGTAGCTGTAGGGATTAAAACTAATCTTCTTTTCATTGTGCCACTTTTTAGTAGGTGATATTTATGAGGCAACAAGTAAACAATATGTCTTCAAAGATAATGTGAGAATGGAGAAGTATTTGTCAGTTATCATTACCTCATAGATATAAAGTTGTTATCCTCAAGAAATCCAGCCAATTATGTCCAGTCACTGCTTTTGTGGTAATCTGTCCTCTAAACAAGCACTCAATGACTGTGGAAAAAAAATCAACAATGTTTTCAACATAAAGTAGAATCCAGCTCCTGGGGCGTGAGATGACAGAAAGGAGTCAAACTCTGTTAAATTCAGTAGCACTGAGCCAGGAGTTTGCTCTGCGTCAAAGAAGAACACCAGAATATGCTGCAGCAATAGCTATGATAATGGATTTTTGTAGGAGAGAAACACACAACGAGAAGCAGCTTAAAGACGTTTAGAAACCAGTGCCATTATTTGGATGAAAAGCAGAGAAAACCCAGGTAATGACAGTAATTTGTCCTTCACTGTCTTCATTTAGGTGTGAGATACATTTAAACACACAGTCTCTTTGTCAGATCTAATCCATATGTGAAGGAAAAAAATGGTGATACAACATAAAGTATGATAATTATCTGCATAGATGTACAACACAAGTCTGCCAAACCTAATAACTGAAACATGTAGTCCATGTTTAACTAACAAATCCATTCTGCCGAGACTTTTGTCATAATTTGTGAGATTTTTGCCTTTTAAAGTTGCCAAAGGAGTCACTGGCAGCATAACAGACTGTCAGTTTCAGATAAAACAGGAGGGATTTCCTGGGAGCTTTTGTTCTGTGAGACACAGTATGCTCCGGGTTCACTTAGAGGTTGGATTGGCTATTTTTTTAATTTTATTTTTTTGTCATTGCTGTGACAAGACAAAGATCACTTTCAATATTTTTCACTAAGACTCATGACTGCCTTCTCCCTTTTTTTATTTGTATAATTTATTTAATCTTGTTTTACATTGCCAGTCAAGCACATTCACAAAACAAAACAATGTTGAAAATATTATTTTAACCAGCGTGGCTTCTGATTTGTGAATAGATTGCAGGATCTGGTACATAGCCTGGGTAATATGTTGTGTATCCCCCAATTGCCAGACAACAAATTAAATTGGCGCTGTAAGACAAAAATGAGTGCGTTGTTTGTGATTAATTTGTGATGAAATATCTCCTCCCTGACCAGTTGTTGCCTTTTTGTTGTTACTCTGGGAAATTGCTGGAGTTCTGCTTGCTTTGAAAGGATTTCCTGCTGGAGGGAATCTGATTCATGTTGTCTGTTTTCCACTGTCTTATTTGAGCCCACCTCCAGAGAGCAAGCAGAGTCATGTTGTATTGATAAGAAATGACATTGTGCTGTGGGGAAAAAAACAACTCCAGCTTACAACATTCAGTCTCTCCAACAGATAACATGTTGTACAAAGACTCCCTGCTTTATTTACATGTGTTACAATGCTCTGAGCAATTTCATTTGATTTATCTGTCATTGTGGTAAGTTTTGGAAACAAATGTGCTCTGAAGCAGAACTTTTTTTTTCAGTTTAAATTTAAGCAGTTTAGATGATTCAGTGGTTCGTGCATTTTTGCCACTCATTGATATGAAGGAAGCATAATTTTTAATCAGATTGTTCCCTTTATTACAGAGACGCTCCACATATATCGCTTGTGCCCTTTTGTTAGAAATAAGAAATGTCAGACAAGATAAACAAATAAGCAGAGCAAGGCCCGCCTTTTATAGCCTTTTTTAATTTGCTTTAGGGTGGTGGAAGGTTGAGTCTTTAAACAGATTTATGTTCAGTAAAATGATGAGAAATCATTTTATAGTCTTGTTTTACTTCACTGTGGCCATTGTGTAAGGACATCCTGTTTTTGACCTTGCTGACAACCCCTACATAGTTTCTTCACTCTGTTTTCTGAAACGGTGCAGATCGCAAACAATTTAAAAGAATCTGTATTCAGTGTTTCATATTTGAGTCTGGTTTTGACAAATTCATGTATTGCGTATATAGCAGTTTGTCGAATCTAATGCGTGAAAGATGTGATTTATTTTTATATAAAAGGAAAAAAATCTTTCATAAACTGCATTTTAAAAAATCTCAGATCATTACAGAGTTATCCAGTTTCAGTTTGATCAGTCTAATGGTGCTATCAGACTGAAAAAAGCACCTGCTGTGCTGCATTCATTTGTATTGCATGCTCTGCGCACCAACAGTTTGCCCTCTACCAAATGAAGCCTGTGGCATGGTCAGAGTTGAAATTTGTTGAACTTGGACCACTGTGCACTTTGACGCTTACTCACAGCCAGTAGACACAGAATATCTATCAAACTGCTCCCCACCGAGTAGAAAGTAGCCAGTCAATGTGGAAACTGATCTTTTTCACAAGCCAAACACTGCCTTCTGAATCATTCATCACGTTTTTTTCTTTTGTTCTATCTTTCCCCATCTGTCTCACATGTAGGGTAGTTCTGCTGTTGGCTTTATTTGTAGAAAACAAATGCATAATCATAGCTACAAACAATTCAGCTTTGCCAATAAAATATCCATTTGCTTGATATTTTGAAAAATTGCCTTTTTTTTTTTTTTGCTGTATTCTGCTGTGCCTGGAAACCCAGACACAGGTTTACCCATTAACTCCTGCAGAGAGCTCAGTGCGTGCCATGTTTGAAAGCTGCAGAAGTATTTTGGAATTCTAACTAGAGGTAATCAAATGTTGTGCATACTGATTAAAAAGTTTACTGAGGGTTATTTTGGTTTGGTTAGGGACAATTTTGAGTTGATTTGTTGAAATGAAAATCTGAGCAATTTGCGCATTTTACATTAAATGGTAGTATTTCTATGAAAAATGGAAATAGATTGGTACGGAAACAAGTGAAACATTAGCAACACATTCAGGTGAAATAGATTTAAAATAATAAAGGGTAAATCTGTATGGAAGGATTTATGTGATCCATTGTATCACCATCCTCCTATGTCCAAGTTTAAACTTTTCCTTGTTGTTTTGTGCTTGTTTCTTTGAGTATTTTACTTTGATCTGTCTCATGTCGCTACACTGTAAAGATTATTTTACAGATGTTTTGTTTCACACAAGAGCTAATATCCATCCTTTAAGTTTTAGTAGATACATTCCCTCCCTCAAAGCTTGGATCATAATGATTATTTTAAAACTAAATAAAAAATTGTTAGAGGGTAGTTCATTGGCAAATTTGTGGAGTTACACTGCATTTATTCAGTTTGCTCATAGAAATTAGATAAACTGTGTGAACTTGCTAGAAAAGGACGAGAAAGCATCAAAGAAGCTAAAGAAAATATGTAAATGTATTTTACAGAGATGTATCAGGTGATTGATCTGCTACAAGTCTGTGTTTGACTCCCAACACATTATTGAGAAAGTTTATAAGTAAGAAAATGTGTTTATCAGCTTCAGCATGCAGGGGGTTTTTTTTGCCAATAAAAAATGACTTTTTACTTTCCGTCAGTTGAGAAAGTTTTGGTGCACTGCAAAACAAATCCACGTAACGGTTTCCATTTTCAATGATTTTCATCTTGAGAAAAATGTTTTCTTTTCCATCTACTGGCACCAGTCAATCTTTAATTTAGAGCAGCTGCTGCAGGGAAAATGTCAGTCGCATTGTTTAGCACTGTGGTTTATGTGTTATAATTGTGTGTTTGTTCTTTATCCAGTTCGGATCAATACCCATCATTCTCTTTGCCTTGAGCGATCCCAATTTAATTACCACTGTAGCTTCGAGGAGTGATGCTTTGTCCACTGACCAATGTGTCCTCACTCTTGTTTTGCAGATGATGAAGTTTGCCTGGGACAACTACAAGCGATATGCCTGGGGCAAAAATGAGCTGCGACCTCTGACGAAAAACGGCCACCTCGGCAACATGTTTGGTGAGTTTCTACAACTCAGTTGGTAGTGTAAAATCCAATAATGGTCATTCTGTGTGTTTTGTACGAAGGTGTTGCAACCATTTATTCCTTGGTAAGTTTCATTCACAAATTAGAACAAAACCCTGAACCAAAAAGAGAGACATTGTTGTCAGAAAAGTAATCAATCATCAAAAAGTAAATTTATTTAATTTTCATGATCTCATTGAAACTCAAAATCCAGTTTCTCAAAATGTAAATATTACAACACACATTAAAAGTGCTTTAAATACAAAATGTAACATTTTGACAAACCTATAGGGAAGACTGCTGACCTCACTAAAGGTCACTGCTAAAGAAGGCGGTTGGTAACAAGGTGCTAAATCCTGCCATGTTAATGGAATGTTGAGTGAGACAACATTGACAAAAGCCAATATTGTCAAGCAAAGATCTTTCTCAAAATATGGAGATGTTTGACTGTGATTGGGTTGCCTTAAGAGCAACATTAATCCAGTTCTGTTTGCCTCCATGTCACAGTGCATTAATGCAGTAATTATTGCAAAAGAAGCCCCAAGCAAGTATGCAGTGTGCATACTGTTTCCTATATGGACATAATTTTCATTAATTGCATATTTATGTGATTAAAAATTATTTTTTGTTGGTGTCGGACAATAATTTTATGACAAACAAAATTGTGGGCTTTTATAATTCATAACCAACTCAAGAGAATTAAATGCCTAACGTCCTTTTTTGTGTGATAAACCATATAGGATGAGTTTTGCTTTTTGGATCACTGGGAAAAAGACAATTAGATATTTTAACTAGGATGTACATGTAAGTGGAAGTGACATGTTTTAGCGGAAAAACTGCTAGATTTAATTTTAAAACAATTAAAGTTTTAAAGACAGAATTAGGATACAAAACGGCCCCTTTTTCATCGACATACAGCAAATTTCCCATAAAATTTTAAGCTGACTGATTATTGGTGCCAAGAGTTCCAGCTTTTCTTTGTGCTGCATTTGAACCAAGACAGAAATAGCAAAGCAATATAGTTTGCTTCTCTCCCCAATATTGCTTTTTTTTTTTTTTTTTAGAATTACACATACTATATTTGCATCAACGGAAAATACATCAGGTTGCAGGGGATTGCATTAAGCCTGTGTTTATTGTATTTTTTTTAATGTCAGACAGACTTTTCACCAGGATAAAACAACGCATACAAATATGCAAGTTCTACGTTTTAAGTGCATATACAGCACCCTATTGCCAAACATACCTACATATACAAATACATGCAAATACACTATATAGTTTATCCTTGTTTTTTAGCTGCTGCTACGTCAGATGATCGAACAGCAAAAATTATAGTTTGGCTCAGTAGATTTTATAAAAATATTTTTAAAAATGTTGATGAAACATAATTCTTTATATTGGTATAATAATTTCATTGGGTCAAATGGTAACCCCACTCTTCTATAATAGACTCCCATAATCTCTGTGTACAGCAGTCGGTATGTTGTGAAGGACATGTCTATGATCTAAATGATTTATAAAATTGGACTCTTTATATTAAATGCAACAAGTTTCAGATGTTTGCGTCGTATTGTGCTCTTGGCACCATGTCGTTCTCAGCTTTCACCCACCATGGAAAGTTTCACACAATGCCAGGGGAATGAGCCACCAGCCTCTAATTGGACCGAGATCCAGAGGGATCCTCAGGTCCTCTTCAGCGGAGCATATCAGGCTCTTCTCACTGCTGTGCTTGAGGGAAATCCCACAATGCGCGCCTTAATAAAAGACGGATCAGCTCCTAATAAGACTGGATCCATGGAACCAGTCCTATGGTGTCTTCCATACCTGAGGTCCCACTCCCTCTTATCTGTAGGGATTCAACATTATTGAAGATGATGATGACACAAGCCTTTTTTTTTTTTTACAAAAAAGTTGTTTCCTTTGGTGCTGCAGCTCCTGTGAGACTGTGAATCAGAAGTCTGTTTAAAGCAAAGCTTATGAGGCATTACATTTCAAAGCAACATATCCAGAATTACGTTCTGATGTAAAATAACAGAAATGATTTCACTACCAAGCTAGGCAGACATTTGGAAGCACCTGTTTGAAGTAAATTATTTCTGAAACTACCTGGGGTATAATGTACTGAGGGGGCTAGTAAATTAAGTTTTGAACTTTTAATTATAGTTATGTAGAGCATTTCTGGCTTATCTTTAATGTTATTATTGCAGAGAAATATGCACTTTTTTAAGATGGAAAGGAATGATTATTGCAACGGCCTTGCTCTCTTCCTACCAAAGCTGTATCAGAGAAAAACCAGGGATGGTGCTAAAACCAGTTCTAACACATTCCTATGCTTTGATCTAAACCACTGGTGTCAAACTCCAGTCCGCAAAGGCTGATGTGCTGCAACCTTTAGATGTGTCTCTGCTGCTGCTGCTCAGCGAATCAAATAATTAGGTCATTAGCAGTACTCTGCAAAACTTCCCTGTATGGCGGGAAGGTCAGGCAGTCATTTGACTCAGGCCTTCTGGACCATGGAAATATGTACAAGTTGCAGCATGACAGCTCTCATGGGCTGAGTTTTGACACACCTGAATTATAACATCAATCAAACTGAATGGAGAGCATCTGTGAACAGCAGTTTCAATTTTATAAAAGATTCTCAAATGCATGTCAACTTGGTCTTGGACTGGACCATTCTGACACATGAATATACAGTTGAGTTTACACATCACAACCCTGGCAGATATAGGTTTAAAGTAATATTTTAACTGTATAGACATATTTTATTGTGTTTAATTTTAATGTTTTGGAGTGATGCAGAGACCTGATGTGGGTCTGTGAAATTAGTAAGTTTCCCTTATTTCTGTTGAAGCAAAGCCTCCTGACAGCATGAGGCTGCCACTACCAAGTTTTTAAAGAACAGAGTATGTGTTCAGGGTCATGTTAGGTGTTAGTTTTTTTTCACATCAGCAGTTTTGCATGAATGCAGTGTTTAGAGCTAGTCTAATCTGAGCAAAGCACCTTTATCCCATGTTTGCTGTTAACCCTAAATAATTTGTGGCAAACTGGAATTACCACTAATTTTAGTTTGTTTTTTTTCCACCAATGCTATTCTTGCAACTCCTCCCTAAGGCCAGTTTGCTACAGTGCAGTGATTTTATTCTGTGGAACAGAATAACTTATAACACTATGCAGAATGAATCTTCATAATATGAATTTCACTTTCTGAAGTGAAATTCATATTAAACATTAAACTAAACATTAAACTATTTCACAATATTCAAATCCTCCAAGATATACTGTATTTGAAGCACTTATGTGTTTAGCCCTTTCTTTCTGGAAAGTCTACTGTTTTGCACAGACAAAAAAACAAAGAGAACTTAACTTTTTTAGGTTTTTTTTTGGACATTGCATCTTTCTTTGTAGAGAAGGAATGAGCCTACAAGAATGTCCTTTTTGTGATATTTATCAGCTGTTTTAGAATAATACACTTTCAAAATAGGGATTTATCTGTCCAACACTAGTGGTTGATGCAATTATAATTTCATCCAGATGTATGATAAGCTTTTAGTTTTTTGGGGAGTTTTTTTCTTGCACATTCAGAATATTTTACAGACTTTTTGCCAATAAAACCTTCAGGGTGAAAGAAGCTGTTGGTTTTCAAAGAGCTCTTAGGTTTGGATCAGTCTCAGTATGAGACATCAAGGCTTCATCTAATTACCCAGCGTGTGATGTAATGCATCATTAGGAAGGAATAACAGCCAAGGACACTGAAGGCTAATAGGCTGTGCTGTTGTCGATACTAAAATTTGAAGGGTGATGGAAATGATGATGGATTCAGTTACACTGATTTGTTTGCATTAAAGCTGCATTGAGACATGGCAAACTCCTGGGTTGCTAAAAGAAGACTGAAGCATGCTCTGAGGAGTGAACCAGAATACTAGCTTTTTATAAATATTTCTGAGGACATAGCACTGGGAACATTCACAGTTTAGCTGGTCCTTAAAGATTAGTCACAAACAACTTGCGTTTTTTTCCTGTTTGATCCTTTAAAGTCGGTTTTATACTTCACATCAGCAGTTAACAGCACTCTCACTGAATTTAAGCTTTGATTTAAAGCTCTGCCCGGTTTTAACTGCTGATAATCATAGCTACAACACTACATGGAGGTATTGTGCAGCGCAAAGCTATAATGCACTTTCAATGTAATTGTGTTTACGTGCTTTAATTTTCTTTGGGGTGTAGAGTTCTCACCTTTTGTGCAGAACTTCTAATGTACTCTAACTTCAACTGTAACAGTTGAAGTTAGAGTACAAGCGCTTTAAGAGATAAAGGGTAAATGCCATTCAGTCTTTCAAGCCAGTGGATATTGCCAAGGAGGAGCATACTTGTGAGATGCAGTAAGAAAATTAACTTTTTTGTCTTGTTTTTGATTAGAATCTTAAATTACGATCTGAATCACTGAGATTTAAATGAGTTGTTGTGATAAAACTATGAGATTCAAGGATGTCTTCTGAGGTTGTTAGTTTGTCACTTGAACCGAAGGCTGAAAATTAGCTGTCATTCTGATGTTTTGCTTTACAGAGAAGGGAATTGTTCAATATGCAGCATTGATGCTTATTCCATCACTGCTTAGTGTAATATTATGTGTGCTGTGCTTTTTATTGTTAAACTATTTGTATTGTGGCAAATTTCATAATTTGATTATGATTCAAAAGATTATGATAAAATTATCCAGCTTTTTCTTTGTTTTTGAGCTCTAGACCTCCTTTCATTAGAGATTCAAAACAGGTTCTGATTTATATGCCAAACAAAGAGCTTTCACTTCTATTTTTCTTATTTTATGAAGATTACAAATTGAGGTATAAAGGACAAAATGAAGCAGGATAATCTAGTTCTCATTTGAGTGTCACTGATTTTGGGACAGAACTGAACAAACTACAGCAGTCAGCAAAATATCCCCACATCTAGGTACCACAGTATCAACCTGTGGAAAGTAATCATATGTGTTAGGAGAGATAATAAGAAATTATATGCAAACAAGGTTTTACTTACATTTCAAAAGAAACAAACTTTTGGGAGGTAAATATTTCAATCTGAT
The DNA here is from genome assembly GCA_903067055.1 of Poeciliopsis paucimaculata. Lineage (NCBI taxonomy): Eukaryota > Metazoa > Chordata > Actinopteri > Cyprinodontiformes > Poeciliidae > Poeciliopsis > Poeciliopsis paucimaculata. The sequence continues at coordinate 51,094 of CAEGAD010030221.1, forward strand.
TTTACCATCTTGTAGTAGTATTTAACATTTTCAACAACTTTTTACATCTCAATATTTCCTTTAACTTCATTGTAAACCTCAGACAGATACTCAAAAAGCTAATTTGAGTTTTCCTTCAGAAGTTACAACTTTCACCCTCACAAGCTTTGTTTACAGCTGGGTCACGTTGCTGCCAGGAGATCAGTGATCAGAAAAACTTCCCTTTATTGATAGATTAGGCTAAAAAGGTCTGCAGCTCTAATTTTATAATGTCACGACATTGATACTAGATGATAAAAATGTGTGTCACTGTTAAAATAGATGGTAACCTTGGCATTACTGAGGTATTAATTCATCTTCAGGGGAAATTTTAATCAGAATTAATATTAGTAGGGATGAATTGTCTCAGCCATATTTTTTTGTACTGCAAAGATTAGAAATATTGAAACGGCTCTCTTTAATTATACAGAATAGTCTGCTTGTTTTTATGTATATTTCTGTCATTACAATTTGATGCTTTGAAATTAAGATTTTAAGAGATAATTGTTACCTTTTAGATTATTTTCTAACCTTCCAGTTTATAATCCAGACTTCTAAAGGAATTTCTGCTGTTAGGGTGAAAGGTTTCTCATAATTAACAAAAAATAAATAGATAAAAAAATCTTTAGCGTCAAGCAGCTAATTGCCATTTTATCAGTGCAGCTCAGCTAAGAAGTTATGTAGCACATGTCAGTCCTGATCCTATTGATATGCAAAAAAGAAATGTTAAAAAGATGGCTTAAAATGGACTCTTCATCATTGGAATAACTGTTAAGAAATGTCTCATTCTCAATCGGCTCAAAATATGCAGGGAGGGAAAAAACTACTTTCATCTGAATTTGGTTAATCCCACAAAAAAAAAAAAAAAAAAAAAAAAAAAAAAAAAATTCATGGTTTATTAGAAGATGGCATCAATTACCCTTCCCATTCTTTTTTGCAGTGTATTATATGAGGACCTAGGGGAACAGTGAAAGGGCATCTGTCTAGTGAGTAAATGTCACATTGGGAGAGGCGGTGCAGGAACCCAGGTATGAAATTGAAAGCTGTGTTCTTTAATTTAATCCCAAGAGCAGACAGAGATGCAGTGAGATTGAATCTAATCTACAGACAGTATAATCGTCAAAAGCTTGTCATTGTGCTGGAAGTCACCAGAACATTTCTGCAGCATGACACTCATAAAAAGCACAACCCCCCGACCACAGAGACATTTTGCTCCTTAATACCCGCCTGTCACAGTTTCTCCTGCTATAATCTGTCTTTCAGTCTTTCTTCCTTTCTGCCCTGTATTCCTTTCTATTTTTAACATAATCTCTCCCTTCTTGTCTTTTGTCACGACTCTCGTGGCTGAAAGCGACTTTCTCTTAATTCTTCTTCCTTAAACCTTTTTAACTTATGGACATTTTTTATTTTTATTTTTTTGTTATTTCGCTTATGACTTAAGAACTGTTTTTAATAAAGTGATTATTAAGTAGCTTGGAAGACTTTTGTAATTATGACTTGTTGAGAGATTGTGTGGGAATGAAAGATTCATTAGATTAAGAAAATGCACTCTTCAGTTTGTATGAGCGACTTTTTTATTCCTAATCATAATAATGTTATGGTTTATGGTTAAAAATGTGTGCATAAAGAGATCTTATATAAAAGGACCAGATTTGCTCGTTATTAGTCTAACATTTACTGCTGAAACAGGATATTCACCGTAACTGTACAAAAATAAACTTTTACTGTCTCATAATGAATCAGACTGTGTCTTTGTCTGTTTTATGTTTGTTAGAATTACAAAAAAGCATCTCAAAGTGAAGGAGATTTTTTTCCTTGACTTTTGTGAGAGTTTACCAAATTGATCACTAATCAATTTGCTAAATTCAAGATGTCTTGGGTTTGTAAGCTTCTGATTGAATATGAAATGAAGACACATTGAATATTTTCAATGTGAAGAATATGTGAATATTTTAAGTGAACCTCCAACACTCATTGTGTGGTGAAATGGGGAAATGAAGAAATCAGCCCAGAGGTCAGGAAAAGAATCATAAACCTGCACTTGTCATTTTCATTTGTTCAGCCATCATGCCATTACAGATCACAAATGAATGCATCTTGGTGCAAAAATAAGTTAGTTATTCCCAGAAGGAAAGCACAGGATCTTGTGATGATGCTCACTGAAACTGGTACATGTGTGTCATTATGCATGGATTTTGTACTGACAGGAACGGAAAAGCCACTCTCAGAGGAATATGTGAAAAAACAACGTTAAAAGCCTGATAATAATTTGCAAACATAAAGACCTTCATTTTAGACAAAGGTTGATTGAGCTGATGAAACAAAGTGTAATTATTTAGCTATTTTTACCATCATATTTTTAGCAAAAAGGGGATCATTTCAAATTAGACAATAATATTCCAACTGTGAAACACGAGGGGAGACACTATCATGTTGTGGGAGTTCGTGAACGGACTGCTACAAAACTTGTGAATTTTAAAAAGATAAAATAAAACATCTCATTATTTTTTAATTTAGCTGATTGAAATTAATTATACTGACCTAAAAATGGAAACATTCTGATTTATTGTTGGCTAATGATTTAAATACAATGTATCTAAATATTTACTTTAAACTGTAGGTCTGCAGCTCCCTTTTTATCCCATTAGATTATTTTAGATTATTATGTCAGTTTAATATCATATTTCCTGGAGTGTTCTGACAGAACAGGGATCAGAGTCTCGCTTAGTCTGACTCGTGACATTTGCTTGTAAGCTTGCCTCCCTCTTCAGAAATACTTTTGGTCAAATATAGCATTCCCTCAGTATCACAGAGGAACTGTTGCAAACAGGGAATAGAAACATGAACATTTTTATATTATTTGGCAGAATAAAAGGGCTTGAAGCTCAGTTTAACTTACTAATGATTCAAAAAGCTGGACTGTTCTCTGTGTGTATGTATATATATATATAAATATATGGCTTCATTTACCTCCTAGTAATTCTGCATATAATTTATAAATAAGGGTTCAAACAGCTTTGGCCTCATATGAGTTTGTCATTCTTTGATTTACATGTGTTAATATCTTTTTACGATCCGTCTTCAGTTTTGGTTCAGATTCTTCACTGTGACCGATGGGCGACATTGATTCAGGTCAGAAGGATGACATGTAGGCTTCTGTTGATGTTAAGTCTTGCACTGAATGGAAAAATTATATCATTCTGTTGCCTCTCTAGAAATACAATTTTATTTTTGGCCCCTTTTTCATTGAAAACTGAATTCAGTTTTATATTTTAGTTTAAAATGTGAACTTCATAGAATGAAGACACAGAACTATTTTGAGCATTTTTTAAGATTGCATATGACAATAAAGCCTGTTGTTAAAGAAGCTGACTACTCTTAGTTCTTTGTATAGTCAGATAAAAGGAAAGTTGAGTGCAAGAAAAAATATCAGCGAAAAATGTGCACTTTCAAAAGAAATAACCACAAACTTGTAAACATTGAGACGCAAAGCCTGTTGAAATGTTTGGGGGAGCTTTCAAAAGTGAGGACTGGAACTGGTGCTACCACTAACCTTTGTAACTAGGGAATGGGCTACAATTGTGACATCCTCATTGTTGAAGCAGAAACATCAGATGCGATTTACCTGAACTAACACAAAAAATAAATCAAGTACTAAAACTCTGAAGAAAGGATGAGAGAGACACAGTCCAAGTTTCTTGAGGCCCAAGGTGAAGTTTTTATAATCTGTTCAGCCATTTTTATGTGCTGGTGGTATTAGCTCATTGTTTATTATCAAGTCCAAATTAGACACAATGTTGGACTTGTGAATTTTAGAGGCCTTCATGTTTTCCTCTGCTGACAAGTTTTATAAAAATGTTGATTTTATTTCCAGCAGGTCTTTACTGAAAGTATTGCAGTGTTTAATTGATCTAAAGACCATTGAGAGCTTCTGGAGTCATGAGGAAGATGCGAGGGCAGGTCCAACAATTTAGACAAAATGGATCGATCTAAAGACATCCTGGGTTTTCTCATGAACTCAGCAGTACCACCGACTGTTCGCCTGCATGCCATGGCACAGTGATGTGATGAAGGAACTCAGACCCAGTGTTAGTATTGAGTACTGTTCATAATCTTTTTTTACAACTGCTTTAATGGATATGTTAATATTCAAAGTTCGTGAGGTTTTTATTCATGGTAAGCCATAATCTTCTGAAGTAATAAAAAACAAAACCGAGGTACTCTACATCACCTCTAGTTGAATGGAGTTTTACTTTCTGAATTAATTAACTTTTTAATAATATTCCAATACACTTAGAAATGCATTTGACAATATACCTGACAGCTGTTCTGTGGGATTTTAAAAAGTAAATGTCTCCATATTTTCAATTAGTTTTAATTAAGTTACATCTTAAATTTGTACAGCCACTAGTTGCTGCTTTTACTTTTTTTCACTTTTACTTAATGTGAAATCCCTTATTTATTCTTCTCATGTGTTGTAGCTCCAGCTGAGGAATTCAAATAATACATTATGACAATGTAAATCATTCAAATTGTCCTGTTGCTGAAAATATGCTATGCAACAGAAATTGCCTTGCTTTGTGACAAAACAAGATTCATGTCAACCTGGAAAAAACAACAACAAAAAGTTCTACTTCTAAAACTTTTTTTTTAGGAAATAGCATAAAATGATTATTTGGTGCAGACTGTTATGATTTTTCTTTAAAATGCCTTTCATATTTAGAACAGACAGGCATAAGGGTACTGCTTTCCAATATCAATATTAATATAAAGCTCTTATATACAGTTATAAACAGAAAACCTTTGCAAATAAAGAAATATAACTTTTATATTAACTACTTTTGTTTCCCACATGTTTTTGAAAATGAATTTTCAAGCTGCAAATCTTTAATGACAGCAACTTTAAGTTTAAAATTATGACGTTTATAGGAGATTAGGACTGAAATGTTTAAGCTTATCATTACTATTTTCAGTTTCAACTTATACCTTACAATATTTTAGCATAAATAGCTCCTGTAAATATTGGTTTTATAAGTGTTATATTTCTTTTCAATTTATTTGAAAAACTTTCATAATGTTTGTAAAAAAAAAAATATATATATATATATATATATGTGTGTGTGTGTGTGTGTGTGTAATTTTATGTTTTACGAAACCAGATTTTCTATATAATTTTAGTATGCTGACATACTAAATATTAAATCAAATGTCATGATTAGTTCTTCAGTACTTCAGTAACCTTTTTCACAAACATTACTTTACTCCTGAGTAAAGTAACTAATAGTTGTCTCAGATGACAACTATTAGTAAAAATATGATGAACTAGTGTTACATGTACTTGAGTACAATGTTTGGGTACTCTACGTCCATCTGATCCGGATCAAAACTCAGCCTGGAGCATCAGCCATAATGCCGTATTTTCTTTACTCTGCAGGCTATGGAGAAGATTTAAATCCCATGAGTTCACAGGACTGTATTAAAAAGTGTCTGAAAGTAATGCAGAGTCATTTTGGGACATCTGTCCACAGCGTGAAATCCAAAGCCCTGAGAGGAAGGAAATTTAAATATTTGGCCCCCAGAGATTTTCTGACCCACTTTTGCTGAAGAGGACATCCACTCCAGCGCCAATGGCTCTATATATTTTCCACTTATCTTAAAGCCTGGCATCACAGAACTGTTAGCAGTGAATTAAATTAGGATGTTAAACAGAAAAAGGGGCTTCATCCTGAAGAGCTAATGCATAGTAAAAGAAAAGACGACGTTGATTTTGACCCTTAGACATCAATCCATGCACACTAATGGAGACATGCAAAATAGAGAAAAAAACATCACTTGGTGTTAGCCTGTTTGGTCTCGTCTTTCTGAATCCCTGAATCACTGATTCCAGTTTTTCTAAATTTAAGGACTTAAATAAATAAGAACTAAAGGTTCATTGGAGTTGTAGTTTTGAATCCAACTGAGAATAAAGAAATGACTCCCTGTTATGTTTAAAATCATGTCCTCATCCTTTCCCAGATATTTTTTTTTGTAAAATAGGAAACAAGTGCATTAATATAAATGCTATATACTAAAATGATATTTTAGTATTTGACCTGAAAACTTCTCATCAGAGATGACTAGAGAAAATGATCTAATCCTAAACTCTGTCTGAATGATCAATGCCAGGTTGCTCAGTGGTAGAGCAGAAGCACAATCCCAGTCCTGGGCCATTTTCTGCATTTCCTCTTCGTCTTTCGCTGCCCTTGTTCCTGTCAAACCTCTGTTCAATAAAAACTACTAGTGCCTTGAAAACATATTAAAAATCATAAAGTAGTTGTCCAAACCTTAAACACGTGTGTTCATGTCTCAAATTGTCAGTTTCCGCATGTCAGGAGTAAAAATGCTCTCCAATAATTTTTAAACCAAAACTGTGTCAGTTATGTAGTATTTAAGATGCAGAGTCATGCATTTTTAAAATGAAAAGTATTAATGTGGGTTTAGCCCAAGAGTCTTAAGATTTTCATTTCCAGACAACTGGAAACAAATTAAGCCAGACTGCATATTTATGTTATTAATCTTTTATGACGACGTGCCTTATAAACACGGCTGCCTTCTCTGATCTGGAAACAAAGCTGATGGTGAAGAGAGGACTCTTGGACAGCCGCCAGAAGATTTTTTCTTTTCTCATCTGCCTTTTGTTAGCAGCCTGGGAATTGGCTCGAGAACAATCCCTCAAGTAAACCCAGATTGTCAGTCTAATGTGCCTGAAACCTTAGAGATGTTTTACATTTTACTTTGGTTTCAGTAAAGAGATGGGACAGACATAACTGAGCTCATCTGCTAACCTCCTTTGAGATTTAGGCTTAAGGTCACAGAAGGGCTCTGACCTCCTCACACATTTTACAGGTTTAGTTTGTAAGCCCATGACTGGTAAAAGACGTTTAAAGGTTTTGAGGTATTTTTAAGGTGTTGGTTGAGAAAATTAATAGTTATTACATTGCACAATATGTTTATCTAATTCCATCAGGAAGACTAATGATCAGGTGGTGTTGGCTCTAAAGATATAGCAGATTTATTGCAGTTATACAAAATGAAAGCTGCTGAATGTATCAGAAGTTTTATCTGCTGTCAATCTGTCCAATACATTTTTTAGATTGTAATAGCTTCATACTATGCCAAAACAGCACTCGCCACAATTAAACTATAATCTCACTCTGAAAAATGTAGAAAACGTTGAAGTTTGTTTTATTAAAACAAAGATGTTTTTCTACACAAAATCAGTTTCCCAATTATTGCTGTGCCTTCTGTCAATGCTTATTACCAATATTCTTTTGCCAATCAGATGCCATCCACTCTTGTGTTATTTCAAGAGAAGCAAACAGACGTTTGATCATTCGTCCTTGCGCAATTTCTCTCAATCATTCAGAGTCCTTGCTACTCTCTTATGCTCTCTTTTGTTCAGCTCACCTCACAGGTTTTCTGAGAAATTGCCACAAGAAAAGGTTGAGATTTTGTGTGATGATCCATTTCTGTACTGCCACATGTTGAGGATCATTATCCTGGTCAAACTCCCAGCGATGATACAGTTCATTGTTTTTAAGCAGAGGATAAAATGTACTCGTCTAAGTATCTAAGACACTTTGATGCTTTCCGCACAATTAATCTTTGTTTCATGCCAAACCCAGCTTGGGTTTTTGTTCCCGAAAAGTTTTATTATATTCCTATCTGACTATAGCGCACAGTTTTCTTTTTTCTTTTATTATTTGTGGCATGACTCCTAAACAATCAGTTTGTTCTTGAACCTAAGATGACAAAGTTCTCCAACACTGAACATTAGAGATTTACTTGGGTTTGCATAGTTCTTTTTTTGCAAATATATTGGTATAAATTAGCTTTCCTGATTTCAGAGAAAAAGGAACTAAGCACTCATCTAAGATGTCTAAATATGTAGATTCCAACAACTCCTTTTATCTGTTTCCGAAAGCATTCTTATTAGAGTTCTCATATAATACAGACACCATCTACTTTTGCTCTGGAGTAAGAAGCCAACCAATCACACAGACTAAGTGGAGGATTAGAGAGATGTCCCCCTCGCCCCCTGTGAAGAGCGTCATTACTCCTGTGGCTGCTTATGTGGGTCACTAACTGAAGAGCTCACCACGTTAAATGCGGGTCCAACAGCTGCTTGGGACACTACTTGTGATTGTTCTGAAAAAAAGAGGGAACATCACATTACGTGTAACGGCCGCCCCTCCCTCCCCCGGGAGATTTTTCATCAACAATAGACGTCCCATGGCTGTTAAGGGGATTGGCCACATGCTGTTATGCACAATTGCTACACAGCTTTTTTCTCCCTCTGGTACAAATGGCACAGTGAAGACCTTTTTCATGCATGGAGAAATGGTTTTCTATCATGGTAGCTTGACGTTATAATTATTTAATCTTTCTTTTTTTTAAACTTTGTTCCATCATCCTGCTTCACCTCCTATTTTTGACCTGCACCTGCCCATGAGGTCCAATTAAAGAGCATAAGGTCATTGAGTTTTGCTGAGAGTAGTTCTTGCAGATTGAGTCGTTTCCACTGACACAGGATGAACCCCTAACCTTTTCTTTCATGGCATGGCCAGGGACCATTTAAAACCAGTACCGTTTATTATGAAATCCCAAAAGCTCTTTAAATGATGTAAAGAGCTGCCATGGTAGAGAACAGAGGGGTTGGAAAGAGGTAGTTTGAAAACTCGATTTAGCTTGAATCGATGGCCCAAATGATGAAGCTCTAGCTATTTATTATTCAGTCTTCTCTGGCTGCAGGTGCTGCAAAAGGTGATATACATATTTTATGGAACAGCTGGAGATCTTCGGGGTCTATGGAACCCCTCAGAAAAAAGGATTTTCACAAATTTCCAATGTCTTACATCATCACTAATCAACAGAATGAGATACAATGAGAAAGCAAGGACGTCTAAGGTGGCATAGTCGCAGAACACAGCATTGCATAAGGAGGTCGAGCAACTCAGACATGCGTATAATATATTTGCAGCATATATATATATATGTATATATTAAAAATGGCTTTAATGGATGTGTGAGTCTTAACCTTTTGCACCCCTTCATATGCAAACTCCTCCCGTTTTTGTTATCAAAGGAACACTTTGATGAAAAGCACTCAGCTGGCCACTGCTACCATGGACGATTACCTACTTTCCTCCACCCACACATTAGACGAAGCAGACAGGTTTTCCCTCCCTTGCAATTACCTCCCACTGAGTCTCCTGCCCGGTCATGAAGGGGGCATTGTGAAGGTGAGCTGGTTTGGGGGAATGGGAGGTTCATTAGTGTTCTTTCAAATGTCTTCTCAAATGGTGCCTGTCACCACCTGTCACATTACATTCACCTGCTGTGAAGATTGTTAAAATTCACCCACTTTCCTTTTCTACCCCATCCAGTGGCCTCCATCAAGATGTAATTATCTGTCTTTAAAACAACTAGCATCAAATGCATACCAAGAAGTGTGACACTTCCCCCAGTTCATCACAGAAATCCTTTGTTCTGATTTTTTTTCTTTAGTTGTTTTTTTTTTTTTTTTTTTTTAGAAAAAAAATAACATTTTTTATATATATTTTTTGAAAATAAGTTATCAATTTCAGTGTATTCTCATATTCAGTCTGAGGTTGTGAGGCAGGTTCATTCTTATAAGATTCATTATTTTGTGAACAATACACATTTTTTTGCTGTATACAGTCTACAAATATTGCTTCATTGATTAACCCTCATTCTATTGGAGCTAAATGAAACATTGCATTCTACAATCACTGTTTGTGAGACATCTATTGTGCAACCAGAGGTACTCATGATCATATATAGTATTGAGTTTTCTGTAATGTTTCAGTCTCTAAGCTTGTAGATAATTTCTGTTTTGCACTATAACAGTGTAGAACAATCACACCTGCCATGCTATAAAATGTAAGAGCTGTATAAAATGCTTTCAGTCTCAATTCACTGCAGTGTGCATTCTGTAATAATACTCCCAATATAGTTTTATTAAACTGTAAAGAAGTGTATTATTGATTCTTAAACATTTCACAGAGATTCTTGGTAAATTACATTTTTCTTTTGACATGGGGAATGCTGTAGATTTGACAAGTGTCAATAATAGTAACAGAATCCAACAGCGGCACCTCAATTTTTCCCACATAAAGCATTTTTTTATTGTGTTTTGCCTTTGCTATTATTGTTTTTGAAGTTTAAGTTCAGCCTTGGTCTGCATTCTAGCAGGAATCCTTTATGACATTTTCAAACCCCCAAAGTCAGACAATGACATTTAAAAATAAGCTATGGAGGCAGTGGTTTTTACTTGGAGAAATTTCAGTTTCTCACAAAGGGGAGAGTAATATTACTTGACACACAGGGGCAATCATACATTTTTAAAACTGGAGTTAGGTGTGGATTTAATCCCTGTAGTTTACACTTAATGGAATTGTAGATTGGGTAACTAGATATTTAATTTTTCACCATATATTTGTTTTTTTTGGCAGATGGCTGTAGTTGTATTTTCCTGAGAAAATAAGTTTCAAATGTGGCTAATTTTCTTTCTTTCTCTGAATTACCTTTGACAGAGTCCGGAATTTCTTTTTTTGTAAAAAAAAAATAAATAAATAAAATAATTAATTAATTTAAAAAAAGAGTTTGATATATAGGGTCACTAGAACATTTTATTCCCTAGCTGACTCAAACTGCTCTTCTTTTTCAGAGAAGTGACATACAATTACTCCTCTAATTGAAAAACAATGGGATGCCTGATTTCAAATTATTTATATTTCATAAGTTCATATTTACAAGTTTTATTTAAATGTTATGATACAGGTACTTTACATGTATCCTGTAAATAATTTAAAAAAAAAAAAATTTCAGTAAACATTATCAGCTCAGTTAAACTTTTGATAACCCCTGTGATAACTGTGACTATATTCTGAACCATTTTCATGAATCTAAAATGTTTACAGCTTGCTCTCTGTAGTGTGGGAAATAACCTACTGTGATGGTTAATTGTTCTGCATATAAAATGTTTTGGCTATGTTTGCTTCAGTGTCTGTGCTAATTTATGAATTAACAGTTAAAGATCACAGAACACCAAGAGTGGATTCAGCACTTCTACCCAACAACTTGTTGCAATGTTATAAATTCATGACAATAGAAATATCATAAAGGGTTAAGCCTAAGTTAACTCCTTCGCTGAAGAATGCAAAGCTAGAAGATCTAGGGAAAGAAGAAAAGCAGCTTAGATACCAAACAAAAGAATAAAGAATGAACTCAAACTCTAATTTTCTTTTTTACCATTTACTCATTGCTCAGTATGCCATTCATTGGTGTGGTTTGCTCTCTTCACCTGTTAAAGCAAATTACAAAAATAGCACTTATTATTATTATCGTTTATTTCAGTTCTTCTGTTTTTAGACATAAAAAAATAACTGAACATAAATCAAGCCTTTTTTGCACAGCTTATAGTAAAGATGATGAAAACATGTAAGACGAAGCAAGAGGATTATAAAAGATTGTCCTCTATGCAACTGTAAGGATCTGCTCACAAACTGATAAATTCAAGGATGAGGCCAAATTTTCAGCATCATCATGGAGCTTCCAAGCTATAATGATTACTTATTCTTAGTGTTTGCTTGTAGGATTTTTACACTCTGTGTTTGTATCGTCACTGATGACGTAAATCAAGAGTCTCTCATGGAGGCAACTACAACTTCAGACATGCTGTTTGGCTTGAAGTAATCAGGTTTTGACTATTTTAATCGCAATCCCTCTCTGCCAAGCCTTTAAGCTTATGTCGGCATTAGTTGTTTTTCTTCATTCACTTATTTTGGTTGCTATAAATACACATTGCTTTTAATAACTTCGGCTCATCGCATCATGTCTCGACCTGAATTTTTCATAAAGTCACAGAATAAATCCTCTCTGTGTACCTGCTCACCAGTGCATTTTGTTTCCATTTATCATTGTGGACTCAGTCGGTCATGAATCCTCAGAGATTATTGTGTTTATGTCTATGCTTGCAGTAACTTATGCGATAATCCTGTTTGTGTTATATAAATTCAGGGCTGCTTATATTTACTGACATTTGACTTACGGTTTCCTCTCAGCACTGTTGTTATCTCAGTCCCTCACAAAGGCAGACTGGGGCTATTATACCCAACTATTGGTTGTCAGCCCTAGAGAAATCAGGACATTTCAACCTCTGCAGTCCATATTGTTGAAGATAACAAAAACAGTTTTACTACCTATTTTTTTTTACCTTTGTGTGCCTGTATTTTTTTTAAACATCAGCAATATCATGGCATGTAGACGCAGCTATTTAAATAATAATGGTACATTGTAACTTTACGGTTTTGTGCCCTAGTGCACAAAAATGTTCCAATAAATATCCATCCATCCATTTTCTGTTCACCCTTGTCCCTAATGGGGTTGGGAGTTGCTGGTGCCTATCTCCAGCTGTGTTCTGGGCGAGAGGCGGGGTACACCCTGGACAGGTTGCCAGTCTGTCGCAGAGCAACACAGAAACAGACAGGACAAACAACCATGCACACAAGTCCAATTATTGACTGAACATGAACATGAACATGACTGTCCAAAAACACAGTCATGTTTTTAGACTGTGGGAGGAAGCCGGAGAACCTGGAGAGAACCCACACATACACAGGGAGAACATGCAAACTCCGTGCAGAAAGACGGAGTTGGCCGGGAATCGAATCCAGGACCTTCTAGTTGCAAGGCAACAGTGCTACCAACTGCGCCATAGTGTGTTTAAAAAAAAAAACACACACTCTTTACCTTCAGCTTTACCATTTATAGAAAATGTTCATCCATTGTCCAAAATACTTATCTTTGCACGGATGTGGGGGTGCTGGTGGTTTTCTCCAGTGGTCACTTGACAAGAGGCAGGTTATGGCCTGGGCAGATTGACAGTTTATTAGGGCAATGCAGAGATGCACAGGGAAAACAACTCACATTTTAAGTCAATTTAGAGACCAATTGACCTAACAGTCATATTTTTGTACTGTAGGAGGAATATCGAGTACCCAGAAAAAACATACAAGGAACAAGGACTGCATAAAAACTCCACGCAGAATGACACCAGCCTGAAATTCAAAGCTCGGACCTTCTTGCTGCAATGCAACTGTGCTATCAACTACCCAGCAAATATTGGGGTTTTTTTTCTGAAATTAGCTCTTAAAATGTTTAAACTTGATTTAAATTATTATATCATATATGCAAAATGCAGTTTATTAATGGGTTGGAAGTATCAAAGCCTCAAAGTGTCAACATTGATTGTTTTTCACTTTATTTTTTTATATGTAGTTTCAGATTTTAAAGATACCCCTGTAACTTTAGCAAATATACAGTACTTCAATAAAGTACAATATAGAAATACAGTTAACTTATCTTGTAACTAGTTAAATATTTGTTGTTTTTTAATTTACCTTTAAAATACCATTTTTTATTTATTTTTTGGTAAGAACGTTATTTAGACGTTAAAAAATATTCAACGCGTGAATAATTTTTCATCTTATGTGCGCAAAACATTAACACCTGGGAATGTTAAGGATTGACTCTAACATTGCCTGGGTGTTATTTTTATTTTTCTGAGTTGTCAGATTTTAATCTGAAACATGGAATAAGTCCCACTTCCCCATACATTTCCCATGTAAGGACTCCCAAAACACATGCAGACAATTGTTTTAAACCAGCATAATATTAATTAATATATTAATACAATTAAGATACAATTACAATTAATATATGTTTATGAACTGTAGCAGTGAATTGGGCCTTTATTAATCTTGGGCTATACAAAGCCAGGAGAACAACAAGACTTTATGTTTGAGTAAAAGTGCTGAAAATATCAGGCAGTCAAATTAAAACCTAAATATCACCGATTGGAGAAAGTCTAATTTGTAGTCAAAATCATTCCCAAAAACACATTAACCATCAAGGAATGCACTATATAAAGGTTAAAATTAAAATCTGCAAGTCAATGAAGTAGTAAAATTTTCAGCATGACTCAAAATAGATAATAGTGAATACACAATACCTAAGTGCTACTGTTGGTAACCGGAACAACAATCTTTAGTGAAGACTTTAATGAAAAATCTACATGTCAAAGCTTTACAAAACAGGAGATATGAAATAGACCACAAATCTGTGATCAATGCATCTCTCAGTCTAGTGAAAGACTTTCCCTTTGTTAAAGACACCAGAAAACGCAGAGTGCCTGAAAGGTCCTCCAACGCTTTTGTCAGACTTCACAATTTCTGAGCAGCACTTCACTGGTGGTGTTGGAGCTTATATGTAGTTGAAAGATTCCAACAGCCAGTGGCAAAGTGGAAACAGCAGCAGATAGAAAGGGGTAGAAGATAACCTTATTCCAGTTCAGCTGGATAAGAATTTCCAGAAGTATCTGTGAAAATTTGTAAGGATGCTTTCCAATTTAATTTTAAAAAATACTGATGTTTCTACCTCAACTAAAATATTTTTCTATGTTATTATTCATTCTCCATGCCAATGAGTTTTGCTTTGATGCTTAAAGCATACCAATGCGTTTGAACATCCGCTATGGATGCACTCTGCGAACTCGCTTGTCAATGTTGTTCCGGGTTCTTGCTCTGCCTTTAAATGGCTGCAGCGCTGCACAAATGAAGTGCAGCCACTTTTTTACGATGGCTGATTTAATTTCTCCATCTGACAGGTGCTCTATGTCAACAAGTTATTTCACCTCTGCTAAATCAGTTGGGCTGCATCTACAGTATTTCCATGTGAAGCTACTTAGCTGGAAAGATGCATTCAGATCAACTAGAGTATACCATTCTAGATGGGAAGCATTTGCATGTTGTGAAAGTACAAAAAATCTAATTACTATAAGAGAGTTTTTATATTTAATTATTTTTGAATAATTAAAAGGCATCAGATCTCAATTTAATTATATATATATACATTTTTTTTAACAGTTATTTGCTCTCTGTGTATACTTGTACACTGGATGACATTGAAGCTAGCTAAATGTGATGTGTTCAGCATCTTTATCAGCTGCTTAATCTGAGTCTCTAGATGTCATCTATAATCAGGTTTTGTAGGTTGACAGAGCATCAGATGTATGATTTCTCCTCTCTCACTATGCCGCTGTGTCTGTTGATCAGTCCAAGACAGGCTTTTTCTTTTTTTTTTGGAAAAGTTGGAGGAGAGGGGTTTGATACTGCACTGAATGCAATATGTAATCTCATCTGAGCGGCTGTCATATCAGACAGGGCTGTTGCGCTGACACGCCACGCTCTCCCAGAGTTGCAAATTAAATCGCTGCAATTAGATTGACGTGTGTGTGTGTGTGTGCGCTTATGTGTGCATGAGCATGCAGTTTGAAGTCTTGGAGCCTCGCTAATCATGTCTGGACAGTGAGCATTTTGTTTGTTTGTGATTTGATTAATCCATGTGAGAGTGTGCTGATTGGCTACTTAGAATTTAACACCTTTAGAATTTTGAAATAATCCTTTTGACAGCCATTTGTACCAGATTTTAGCCCAATTCCAAACACTAAAATCAACATTAAGCATGTGTGCTGTTCTGCTTAATGTTCAAAAGGAAGGCAGGAGTTGGGGAAACTGCAGATTCACTTAAACTGCAAACATAGCAGCCGATTAAACTATGTTGTTACTCTCCATTTTAGTGCTACATATCCCTCAGAAATGAAAATAAACAAAATAACTTCTACCTAAAAAGAATGTGATTGTCTAATGTTGCCAATTGTCCTTATTAAGCTGCAATGTTTTGCTCCAAGATGTACATGCTACTTTTTTAAAAAGGTTTTAACCTTAGGCCAAAGCTTTTCTGATCTGAAACTCCCCTGTGGCTAAAATAGACTTTTCACCATGTCAGGGATTATTTCTAACCATCTTTGGTTAGATTTCATAATTGCTTTAAATGTAAGGATTTAAATCATTTCCATGTATCAACTCATAGTCTACTAAGGATAAATGTGCCTATTCAATGACTCCAACAAATGACAATTGCTACCAGGAAGTTGTTGCAATATTCAAGTTTCCTTGGAGCGTCATAATCTGTCATATTTCACAAGAGTCGACTTACAAAGAACAAATCACAAACAAGGAGATTTCTTTATGTATTACACATAATACATAAATGTATTATGTGTAATACATAAAGAGATGTATTGCAGTTTTCTGGCTGATTACTGATCCTTAACAATCCCTACTTGTCGATTTTGATTTTGGCCAATACCAATGTTTTTTTTTGGCCAAAACTTCTTTTGGCTGTTGGCAACTGTGGGGTGACTGTTGTTGACCACGCACGTGCAGATTTTACCTGGTGTTTTTGTCAGCCCTTTTTTAATAGCAGCGCAAAATGAAATGATGGCTGAATTTCATGCTTTTGTAGAGGCAGATAAGAACAGTGGATAAGATTGGTTTCACATATAAGTATAAGTTGATCACTAATTTCCCTAAATTAAGGGAATCTGGGTTGATTTATCAATGCACCGGTAATATAAAACCATTTGAAAACAGCACCCTTGTATATTGGACTTTGTGCTAGATTCAGCATTTTTATGTTTTATCTGTTTAAAAATTAAGTTCTTATTGCTAAATTCTATCTGAGAAATATGGCTCTGTTGTCTCTTGCTCGGCAGGCCTCATAATTGATCAACTTTACTTTGGCTCTGGCTCTAATCTCCCTTTATGTATCAATTTTTTTTGTCCTTTCCACTGTCTTGCCAAGAAACTGCTCTGGCAGGGACAGAGCGCCAGCTGATACATGTTCCTCTGCAGGGCACTTTGATGGGGCGATTATCATAATGGTGAAAATGGAGACACATTGAAGGGACGTTGGGAAGCCTGTGGACCCTGAAAGGGGGTGAGATTGTGATTATCTGACTGAAATTTTGTCCTTGTGGTTCCTTGCTCATAATAATTCATGCAGAGAGTCTAACAGCGTTTGTAGTTGCTGTAATATACTAAACAGATGCTAAGAAGATTATTTGTATGCAGCTTTCTTGTAACCATGGTAGCATGGCCCTTATAAATGTATTAACAGAATATGGAAGCTCTCTGCTTATGTTTCTGAATACTCTACGCTGATTATGCTGCTCATCTCTGAAGGTGATGTTTGTTCAATGATTAGGGCATCACTCAGTGTTTTTACTGGCAAAGGCGTCAAGCACAGAATATGAGAGGTGATAAAATATAACGTTGATTTGTGATTGAACATCTAATGATTTACAGCATAGCAACTCTTCTAGCAGATAAAATCTTATATAATCAAAAGTATCAAAAATTGAAACTAGAATACTAATAAGATTCTGGGTTTCTGAGTTCACAGCATGTTACATGTCAGCAGTCATGCAGCTTGTCTGCTGTGTTTTTACCATTTCGGTTGCTGTTAGTTTTTTAACCGCCTACATATCTTCATCTTATGCTGCACCCTCATGGACAGTGGTGCTACATCAGTGTCTCAAACAATACACACAGCTCCTCATATGGCTTGAAGAAATGTTATAAAGCAATAACATTGCTTTATAAATTAAACAATGTTATTCAGTAAACAGAGCTCTTCAAACAGCTCTGTCTCAGTGGTTGTCACCCACTCTTCGAGGCACCTTTTAAATATGCATCTTTTGTCTGTATAACGAAAAATCAACACAAGACCCAAAAAATGTGTTTGCTTTGATTCAGAGGTGTTCAGATTTAATGCACTCTAGAGGTACACACTTAAATTCCTCTTGAGGCTAAAATTTGTTGAGAATAAGAAACATAAAGTGTGATTTATGGGTCATTTGTCCAGTCTGAAGGGACCGAATAGTATGGTGTACAGAAGGCATCAAATTGTGTATTTATAGAGAAGATTTTGTTGCAAAAAGTGTGTGTGGCATATAAAGCCACACACAACTTTCAGGAATTCTTTACCGTGTTAATCAGTTTCATTTCTTTATTAGACTCAAGTGTATGCTCAATTTGTCTTGTTTCCAGTAGTGTCATTACTCAGCGAGAGTTGCGTTGTAAGTTAAATATTTTAATTCTATATTTCAGTTGGTGCCAAATGATTTATGAATTTCATATTTCCATTTGTTTTAGTTACTTTTGCAGTGGTTCTTGTTTAATTTTAGTGAACTCTTGTTTTTAGTACGTTTGTGTCTTTCAAAACTTTTGGCAGCAAATTGCTGCAGTTTGTGAAGTGGAACATTTTAAAGTGATATAACAATTTTGATGTTCCTCTGCTACATATTAGGTGTGATAGGTCTCTTGATTCAGCCAGAACTGTGATTATGGATGATGTTTTACTTTAAAACTGTTGGCAAGCCATTGTGACTATTTTCTTTGAATAGATTGTTTTATTCTTTTTAGCTCCAGAAACATTCTTACCTGACTCTCAGGAGGTGGGAATGTGTATTTTGATATTTAACTTGATATTGTTCCTGCTTTTTATTTACTGAGAAGTTATTGCATGGATCAGGCAAGGATATCACACCAAAGGTGACCACCTTTTAATTGCAAGGCATAAAATCTGTGGGATTGCTAATTTTAATGGTTTTAGCTATTATTACAGATAGAATCAAATAACCACATATTTACGCCCATTTTATGCATTTAAATAATTAGAGGTTTTGCAGAATTTTGTCTGCCACTGGTTTAATCTAGAATAATATAAATGCCATTGAAATGCATGACATTTTCAGAGAAGTTATAAACCTTGATAGATGGACCTTTTGTCACCTATATTTAATTCTTTTCTACACATTTTAAGCTGAAATAAAAAATGAATTAAATACAGTGAAACAAAATCCTTGGAGATTTTCTTAGTTTGAAGTTAATTGAATCTTCTCCTTTCAAAGTTTATGTTTTCTTTGTTGGCCACAAAAAAACAATGACACAATCAGAAAGTTCAGCAGATTGATTGGTAGTGACAGACAAACACTTTAGGAAATAAAATTAGCTTTATATGTCTTTCAAGTTTCCTAATTATTTATATCCCTTTCTGTATAGTACTTTGGATGTCACACTTTCAGCTTATTTGTTATCAGAATTTACTGTAACACATTCCTTGCCAAGAAAAAAACTTCCATACACTTTATCAAATTTAGCTACTGAAACTCTATCCACCATAGCAGTATTTCTGCTTTAATAGGGTCTGCAGTGACAGATGTATTCCCAGAAAGACTATTCAAATTTTAGGTAGGCTTTTATTATCATTTTTATTCTTCAGAAGTAAATACCACAGTCATTTGATTAGAAATACAAATGACTGTTTCTTACATAAGTTGACATTTCAAGAAAAGAAGTATTATAAAGTGTTTGTGATTTCTCAGCAGAAATATTCAAGTGCCAAGGGAACCAGTAATTTTTGCCTCTGCTCCATGTTGTGCCTGAGCAGTTTCGGTTGTTTCATACCTGACTTTCTCAGGTAATAAGACTGTCTGCCACAGGGAATTTCAAACCAGCCATTAGAGCTGCACAATATATCAAATCACAATTGTTTCATATCAACGTGTGGAATCTCTTATTTGCAAAGAACTGGTTGGATGGCAATATTTTCCATCCATGCAAATCCTATATACATATATTATATTTGCGTGTTGAACAGACGTTTACTGCTAACGTCACTTTCAATAGCTGTGATGGTAAAGCTCACAAGTTAGGAGTACTGTTGGAAGAACAAGAAAAGAGTTGAGAAAATATGGGTTTAAAGTATTCAATATATTCAGTTTGTATCATCCCTATTTTTATATCAACTCCTGGTATCATGCAGCCATACCAACCACCCCTACATGGGAAACATTCAGTACCAGATTTCAAAACTATATGGTCATGTGTACTTTTCTGTTCTGTTTTAGGCTACTTTAAACAAATATCTACCTAAAGGAGGTCCGATCATACTTTGTCCTATTTCAAAAATAATAAACAGTTCCAAACTTTAATCAAAATCTGAATCATTTCTGAATCATTATATATCAAGAAAACTAGTCTAATAATATAGAAAAAATGGGAATAGATGGAATGACAAAATGTGGAAATGAACTCAGTGAGAATGATCTCACTGAGAAATTGACCTGAACTCTGGGAAAAGGTCCAAGATAGGACATTGTTTTAGTGTCGATATTTTTGCTAAGGAGAGACTGAGAGGGAAATTTCAGCAAAACCAACATAGAGAATCACATATAATTTCTCTCAGTCACATTTTACAAAGCTCTGTAAATTTTAATAGTTCTCTTCAAATAACACCTAGCCAAGCTTAATAGCCGGTGGCAAAACAGAAACACACTGCATAAAATTCAGACAACGTGTAGATCTGGGTCTAATTGTAGATGGACCAAGTGGTTGGGGCGAGGGAAGTGGACGTATCTTTCTTTAGGCTGCTGCCTCCACAACCCGATTCCAGATTAAGCAGCAGAAGATGACGCCTGGGATGAGATGATTAACCATAAACCTCTGGTGTGTAAGCAGATTTATTCTTACTCTAAAAACACTTTGTTTGACTCTGGAGTTGGATAAAAACTGAGCTAAAACACAAGGTCCGTTTTGTAAAAATGTCCACCTGGATTTCTGCTTCCTCCTTCATTTTTTATATATCGCCTTCCGTCCAAGGCGGTTGAAAGACAGCGTTAGTATTCCAGTCTCCTGCGAAAGCTTGAGTTGACTGATGGTCGTGGCATTTCTCAATCATTGTTTCTCATGGCTTTTTTCGTGTTCTGTTCAGTAACCCAACTTAATCCTTCTCCCTCTAAATCCACTTTCTTCTCACTTACAGTTGCTCTGTTTTTGCTCTCCATCAAAAGTCCGCTGAAATGCAGTCCTCTCGTCTGTGCACCTTTTGAGCTTTTGCTTCTAATAACAAACAACTAGATTTTATTAACATCACAGACGTGTCTGCTAACCCTCTGTAGTGCCAGGTAGTGCTAACAAGCCACTGATTGACCTTTTGATTCATAATAGGATGCTGCCAAACTCTGATAACAGGACAATATAATTAGGTTATTCCCTACATCTGTACCAATTAGATTCACTTTTATGATGTTTGTGGCATGCCTTACATATTGAGCCCATCTTTAAAGTTTAACTATCAATTAATGTTATGAGTTGGCTGCTAAAATGAGAAACTATAACCCTGACTTTTCTGTTTTCCCCTGGGTGAATTTAAACAATCCATCTTTGAAATCTGAATCCTCTTATCTACTTAGTGCTTTGCACTTTTAATTCCAGTTCCAGTTGAATTTTAAATAGGCACAGGATTTCCTTTTAAGAATATTGCCACATATTTTGTATGCATTATCATACTGAATGTGCCAGCTAAATTAAATTACAGGGTAATGTTGCCTCTGAATCAAACCTCTGAGGGATTAGATGCCATACTGCATATTCACTCAATAAGAAAAGCCAGTAAGACCATGAAACAAAGTCCAGCTTTAGAGTTTATCATGTGGGCCTGACCTGTCTATTATAACTTCACTGACTCCACTGTGATTCTCATAATTAATAAATATCAAAAAACCCAAGACTTTCTAATGACTTTTTATTTGATGTTTAACACATAAAGTCTGGGAACTATTAAATATTAATAAAATATTAAATATTAAACATTAAATATTCAGTTATTTTCTTAAAAAGATGTTCACATTCAGTGTCTAATCTATGCCTTATTTTACATAATCCACAAAATAGTTTTGCTGTAGAAAAAGTGAGCCTTTCAGGTAGAGCGTTACCTAATATTATCCCACTTTGTTTAAATGATTTCCATGAAATCCTTTTTTTTTTTTTATCCATCTACCAGAAACTGCCAGGATTTTTTATTTTTTTATTTTTATTTTTTAAAGAAGCTTTTTTTCATTAAAAATTAGAATAAAAAGGGTAAACTTTTATGATGGTCAAATCTGTGTATACTGGCAGTTGTTTTAAAGTCCTCCGCTTATTATTCGAACTGGTTCAATATAGTTCAATGGAAGCTGAAATCTCCCTCAAAATGCTGTACAATAAGATACTGGATCATTTTAAACGTTTTAATTTAGAATAAACACATATGTATTACACCTCACAGAAAATATTAAGCAAAACAAGAAAACATCAAACATCCAAATAGTTAGGCAGAGGAAATTTTATAAAGATTAGTGTTTAGTTGCTGCTTAGAAATCATTTGACCAAGTTGTGAGGCTACTGTTGACAAGGTCCTTTTACCTTTAAGTCTACAATGTTTCTTTTTAATCTGCTAATAAATATTTTCAAATATTTTATTTTCTTGTGGTACTCCAGCAAATAGGAGAAATGTAGTTTGGTATATGTAAATTTGTACGCCCAGGGATTTATATTGTGGCTATTTATTTAATTTTTTTTAATTTATTGTTATTATGCAAACTAATTGAAAAATAATATGTTGTTGATAAAAATGACTCAAAAAGTTCTTGTCAAGGATGATTTAATAAGCACATTTAAGCTCAAGGTTATAAGTTCTTTTTTTGTTTCCACTGACTTAAAGAGAAATTTTAAATACTTTACTCTTGAAATATCCCTGACTTAGAAATTGCAGGTTATTCTTGGCTGTGCATTAGTATGTGACAATGTGATGAAAATATCTAAAAAAAAAGACAAACAAAAAACAGAAGAAAAAAGCACCTTGGCTAATAAATTTAAACTTTTTACACAACTGTTTTGTGATGCCTCTACATTAAATTGAGCTGGGTTCTGCTAATGACTTAAACATCTAGAGGAGTTGGGACAATGATATTATAATTTAACTTTTTTGTTGATTTAGCTTCAGAAGGCTGTAGAAAGGAGAGCTCATGGTTGTATGGCTGCAGCATTTAAATTCTGCTGTGTGACTATGTTTTGATCTAACTTAATAAATACATAGTAAGGCACTACAATTGCTTATGTCTTCAAAAGGATCTTTGACTGTGCTTCCATTTTTAGCTCAGGCCCACAGAAAGAAATAAAGTCTAAGAACAAGGAAACTGAAGGAGTCCACGATGATGGATTGATCTGCTCCCTGTATCCTTGGAGTCAATCAATCTTCCAAGCTCTGTTGCTGTTTTCAAAAGGAATTTTCCACACTCCTCTAGTTTGCCTCAAGCTACGGAGCTGTACTCCTGGGTTAGGATAACCAGAGGTCTTTAGATATCTGATCGCACCTCATTCTTCAGCTTTTACTTTTGCTACCTCTGTTTTTAGAAGTCATAAGACCGTTTGATAAGTAAAGTCAAGTCAGATGCATCTAAAAATGTTTTTTTTTATTATTTTCTCTGCAAAAGTAGTGCAGGCAGAATCGCATTACTAATGCATGATGCTAACATCCAGCTCACTATGCCAAGCTATGCTCAGTAACCTCAACAGATGGTCTTCTGTCAACTAGCGATGCTCTCTTATGAGATGCTCTTTCATCAGGGAAACACACGGATGCTCAGAAAGTGGAGGATTTTATGATAGTTCCAGTATTATAGCTAAAACTTTGTTAGGATAGCACATTTTGTTTTAGTTTCCGACTGTAATTATGTTACTGCAGTAACACAGCATTATGGTTGTGAAACCCGAGCCAGTTCACCATCTATGTACCAGGACATTCTCTTATTTTCAGTGACTTGTGATAGAAGAGAAGTTTATCACAGCATATTGTGGGTTCATGTGAAACTGCAAAGCTGAGCCCTTCCCGTAACTATGGCAGAGTTATGGTTACAAATGAGCTGTGCAGTCATAAAAATGCTCATGATACAATAAAATGAAGTATTGATATTGATTAAGATCTCTGGAGATCTGATTGTTATACCTGTTTTCTCTTTAGTTTTGCTCTTGAAGTGTTATTTTTAGTAGTTATACACTTTAGAAAACTAAAGTAAGAGCTATGGTAGATTTTGACATTACTTTCTCAAGATTTGTTGGTTTTTTGGCTACAATATCAGATATCTGGTCCTTACAAATGAGAAATACTAGTCTGAGTTATCAGCTGGTCTTTATGTTGGCCTATGTCTATCACATCTCTTAATGATGTGATAGACGTCAATGATGATACTTGTTTGAAAACTAGATGTACATGAGATTATTTAGGTCCTGCAAGTAATACTGTACCTAAATTTACAAATATTACTGATGAACAATCAATTTTAATTGTTTCCTGCTACATAAACTGTGGATGTAAAGTGTTACAAAAGAAAATCCACAAAAATACTATAACAATTTTGAGCATTTGAGCAAACATACATTTTCTGTTTGATAAAATCTTATTCCACACTTGTTCTCATTGTAAATCCAGCTTCAGCAATCAGCCCAGTGAGATTTGTGGGATTTATTACTTTTTTTTTCAGATTTGGGTTCTGATGCCCAAAGGTATGGTTACCGGTTGCATATTCGGTGAGCTTCCTGATAAGAGCCACAGTCTTTGATGTCCCAGGTTGCAGAATGCTTGCATCAGTTCAATCCAGCCATCTTAAGTTGGCTTGCCTGTTCTCAGGGATGAGCAAATTTTTTTCATCACCTCACTCAGTTAACCAGGTCAATTTCCACTCTGTTGTATTTAGAAATTTATAGTTTGAGGCTCCAAGTGTATCAATCTGTTTAACCATTTTTTTAAGTATTAAACCAATAATATTTATAATTTGTTCAGTTATTCAGTAAGGGCAATGAGTAAATGTACCAGACAATTTTTGTGAACTATGTTATGCAAAATGTTATTTGCATAACATTTTGTGTTATCAGAAGGTTCAAGCATCCGAACGGGATTAAATTAACTCCTCCTTGTGTTTTTCATTTAGTTTCTAAAAAGAAATAACCAATGAGATTCATAAAAATAAATGCACATACATGGTGGCACACAGGGTAAAGAAGGAAATTCTTCAGCTCATTCTAATCTAGATCCAGTGCATCACTTCTTTCTCTTGCTCTGCTGGTTGATTGCTAAATAACTTGACTTTCATGTGGCTGTGGCTGATGTGTTGCTATGGATGCTTAATAATCTTCGAGAGAGGATGATTCTCATCTGGGCTTCACCAAGCAATTTTCTTATCTTTAAGCATCACCGCTGTAATTAGAGAACTCAACACTTCAGGGACTTTTCCGTTTTTCAGCTTTTCTTAAAAGTTCTGCTGATAGTCAAAATATTAACAGTTAAGGGTTGAGCTTCAGTATTTGTTCACCTTAAATGATTGTTTCCCCCTTAACAGTGAAAACAAATGTCATTCTGTGTTGTAAATACTAAACATTCTTCAAAATTTACTGAAAAATCAGTTTGAGGGAATTCCTTAGAAACCTCAAGGATTATTCCAATCCAAGACCTTTATATATAAAAAAATAAAAAATAAATAAAATGCAGTATTCATAATAAAAACACAAGTTTCAAATTAAATTTTGAACTTAGTTTATTTATATAGCGCCAATTCACTACATGTCATCTCAAGTCACTTTACAACAATAAATCTTTTCAATCCAATTCATCCTACTTATGCAGTTAAGTTTATTTTATTATTCAATCTGGTTTAAAAAGTTTCTGTGTAAGGAAACCCTTCAGATTGCATTGAGTCATTGACTTGCTACATTTACTCTTCCTGGCTCAGCATGTTACAACAGTCGATAATCGCTTGCTTGCTTTGGACCGTTACAGTAGCTTTTGATTGACTAATATATTAAAATATTCTTGATGATTTTGATGATCATTGACCTAAGAGTGTAAATTGCTTATGTTATAGTTTGTTACTGTATCATGTTAGTAAAAATAACATAAACAATGTACAAAAATAAACAAAAAACACAACAAATGTATACGAAATGAGCCGGAACCAAAAACTCATAAGATGTCAAAGGCCAGAGTGAGGAGATGGGTTTCAGAGAGGATTTACAAGCAGATAGAGAAGCTGGGTGTCTAATTTTCAAGGACAGATGGTCAGTTTCAAACCTTTGTACTGGTTTAAATGTCACTGTTTATGCTTTTAGTGTGTGATTTTCTTTTACTTTAATTTTCTGTCTAACATCTTTGTTGTATTTTGCAGGTGGCCTAAGAGGAGCTTCTATTGTGGACTCACTGGACACGCTGTATATTATGGGACTGATGGACGAATATAACGATGCCAAGGAGTGGGTGCAGACTAGTTTGGATCTAAACTCGGTGAGTCATTTTTTCTTTCTTTTCAAAAAGTGTATTTTCTTAGTTCATTTTAATTCTATCAAAGTCTATAAATACATTTCTGTGTGACTGTAAATAATGAGATTGCTTTAATAAAAGTGTAGAATAAAGTATTCAATGCCTTGAGTACTTTATTAAAAGTATTGAATAAAGTGCTTTTTGTAGAACCATTGAAATGTGCAACATTTATTAACATTTGTGAGAGAAGAACCATGCTTATTTTTTCCTGTCTTACAAAATGTAGTTTGTTCCTCATCTTTTTCAGATTCTTTGGGTTTTATGGAAAACATGGTAACTTTTTTTCTTTCCTGCTATATTTATCATTACAAAAAAAAACAAAAAAAAAAAAAAGCAAACTTGCCCTTAGGGATTACATTTATGATTTATTGAGGGAGCATGTAATATATAATTTATAAGGTTAACAGAATTTATAAAAAATCAAGATGAAAGTCTATGTAATTTTAACTGTGAAATTTTTTATGAACTTTTTTGTTTTCTTTTAAGACATGGAAAATTATTTTACCATAGATGTAATAGTGTTTACAAAGTTAATAGATGGGTTTCGCTGAACCCCAAATTTTTATTTTATTTATTTATTTTTTTACATAAAATATCAGATGAAATATTTCACCTTGTGTGGGTTAATTATTTTCAAGCTAATGTATGCAGATACAATCTTAGTGTGGTAAATTAGTTCAAAATCCTTATTTTCACCTAGGTTTTGAAATCAATGTAAAAAAAAAAAAATGTTTGATTGTAACATATTTAAGACAACACAATGCAGTTTATCAACTGAAATATCAGGAAAAAAAGAAGCTAATGTATTTAACATTTGCTCCCTTTCACAAATGTATCAATGTTTAACATTTCGGAAGGGGCTATATTTATATAAACTTTGGCAACAACAGAAGTTAAGAACTTCAAGGTAAAGGTTTTAGTTTCAAATAATGACATAAATTCTTGTGTTATTTGCTTTGTTAGCTGTGTTTTAAATGTATTGTATCAGTGACTGGAGTGCGTCATTAATTCAGAGAGGGAAGAAAATTGTCCGGAAAGTTTAATTCTTACAAATTTTAAAGTTAAGCTCATGTTCTGAAGATTCCAAATGATCTATAAAATAAAGGTACGGTTGTGGCTCTTCATTCTGTAGAGGAAATATGCCAGGTTTATAACATATCAACAAGGTAATGATTAGAGTCTCATTAATGCATTTTCTAATAGGGCCAGATTGCCTGTGCCATCCATTAATGTTTCTGAAGTGAGACAGGACCAGAAAATACAAAGAAAAAATAAATCATCTGCTTACACATTTAGTCAACCTTTAAATTTCTAATATGAGATTTCAGGCTTTTTTAGTTTTGTAGAACTGACATGTCTACAGAAATCTGACAGCACTCTTTTATGGTTGACCCACCTGGAAAAAAATCCAAGAACAATAAAAAATAAAAGCCACACAGTTGGACAAAAAGCTGTGGCTTTTGCACTTATTGTCTGTGTTGTTCCCAGTGTGTTTGAATGGACTGTCTACCAGAAATACAAAGCACCACAAAAATATATTTCTAGTTCTTCTATTGTATATCATCGGTTACCTACAAATAAATGCATTTTAAAATGTTGAAGTACTGATTTTCCATTGGGAGGAAATGGTCAATAATCTGTTAAACTATATTACTCTTAAAATTATTCAATGCCAATGATTTTCTGTAGCAAAAAAAGAAAACACTTTTAATCAGAAGCATCCAGATTTTGTAAGCAAAACAATATAGCAAAATTATCTTTGGCCATCCAGAAAAATATTGTAGCATCTAATGAGTTTTGTGAGGAATTTGATGAGGTCTAGAAAAAAATTAAACATCACCTGTTTCACTGTATGGATTAAAGTGTATGATCTTTAATCATACACTTGATTATGATTAATCAAGTGTATTGATTAATCATACACAGATCACAGATCAGGGAGTCCAAGCACCTAAGTCACTCTGGAAACAGGCCTCAAGATGCTAAAAGAAGTTTCCAAAAACCGTATGAAATTTTATACTAGAGAAAAAGTTGTGCAAGAAAAAACATGAAGACTAGAATCTTTTTTAGATAATGCATAAAAAATACTTCTGTTTATCAGAAACTGCTCATGGAAAATATGAGATGCTCTGCAAAATAAAATAAAGCTGAAGCAGATCTGGACTGTGCAACATGACAGTGACTCAGAACATGCCGGTAAATTTAAAAGAATGACTGAGAATTAAGAAAGTCTTGAGTTGAGTCAAAGCCCAGATCTTGACCTCATTGAGATGTTCTGTGGTTTCTTGAAGCAGACGTATTACAGGTGAAATCAAGGAGTGGTGTGAACTTTCATCAGACTGTCAGAAGCTGGCTTATGGCTACAAGAAGACTCTCACTGAAATTATTTCGGCCAAACAGGCTAAGAGTCTGTATTAGGCAGTGGAGTTCCTCACTTATTCATTATGAGAAAATATATTTTTATTATATTTTGTTAATTGTGCATTTTCTGTATTTAATAATTTTTTCTTCAAAGATAAAAATATCGTACATTTATATGTGAATATTTAGAATTTAGAATTTTAGAAAAAGTTCTAAAATTTGAAAGGGGTGTCCTATTTTTTTTTTTTTATTACTGTAGTTCAAAGTCTAAAATGCCTAATGCCCACCATTTAGGAATATATTATGAGTTAGAGTTTCATTGATTAGAGCTCTTGACACATTTTCTTCCACTCTGTATGCTTAACACGCTTTTTGCTAACATTTATCATTTTATTTTTAAAGTTTAACAAACTGTTGGCAATGAAGAGTAATTCCTTCTTTTTTCAATGTGACAGACTTGCTGCCCTTCACTACATCAACTTAATGAACTTTTTATGGGTGAGCCTGATAGTGGCTCTATTGAGTTTTTATTGAGCTGTGTTTCTGTTCTCTAACTGCATTTGACAGTTTTCCAAAGTTCAGGACATTTCAGCAGAGATCTGAGACAGCGTCCTGTGTGGCCATAGGCCACGCCGCGTTACCGACTGATAGGATTCTGAGAGTCACTGAAAGGCCTTTACGAGGCAGAAAATGTGATAAATACCACAAAGACTGAGGAAGAGGGGTTTAAAGGATACCATAAATAGAAAAACTGTGGGAGAGACAACAATAGAAGAGGCCATGACACTTTCATTGAGAGAGTTTCTGGAGACCGGGTTAAGAGCAGCCGAGGGTTGCCAGTACAGATACCATGTTGGTTTGAGCGGAGGCCAGAGAAAGTGCCAAACAAGGCTGGTTTTTCAGTGATTCTCCACTGCCAGTCAAGTGCATCGGGTCATTTGTACGTGGTTTTTTAAGTTTAGTAGATCAGAGAAGTCATTTCTGGGCTGTGGTTAAAGAATGCAATAAAACATGGCAGTGATGTGTAATTATGACAAACATGGAGACACAAGTATTGCTGAGTGCAGTATTCTAAATCTAGGCCAATTACTCAATCTATTCACAGCATCTTACAACAATACACTCCAAATTTTAGATTGTGCTGGCTGAGAAAATATTCCTTACTTTTAGCTTTCATTTTTATCTTGATGTGTTTTCTGTTGGCTTGAGAGTGTTAACTCTATCAAAGTGTATTCAGGTTTCAAATATGTGGTTTCACATATACCATTTCAACACTTTGAAGTCCTTTTAATGACTTCAAACAGTCATTAAAAGGACTACTCCAGTAGTTTCCAGAGAAACTACTGGAGTTTCTACAGTTATTTGAAGCAGAGAGACGTTCATCAGTTGAGCAATTCAGTATATTTATAAAGCACCAGTTCACAACAAATGTCAACTCAAACTACTTTGCAAGGTAAACAGTTCCAATTTATATATGGAAATATACAATTATTATAATACATACATTCTAATTCATCTCTGGTTATGTTCAAATCTGTAAAATTCAATTCAAAAGAAAGAATTTTCTAAAAAAAAATGAGTAAAAGGCACTTTTTTTCTTGTTATTGTGAAACACTTAATTTTTGGAAATTTGTATCACTCTTACAAGTTGGAAGCAACATGTCTGTTCAGCAACTGACTGCAGGCTGAGTGTTGGATTAATTAACTTTTGCTGACTGAAATCAGCTCGTCTGGCTAAGAGCTAATTTCTAGAAATCAGAATGGCAAAAATGCACAATACAAAATAAGCACTTGACTAAATTGAAACAAAACTTAGTGGGCCTTTATTCTATATTTTTACTGAAGTCTAAGTAAAAAGTAAATATTTCTCCTCTTGCTTCTCTCTGTACAAGAGTAGGAATATTTGCTGCTTTTGTGCTTTTTCAAAACAGTCAATAGAACATTTAATTATCTCAAATTGGTGTTTATCATGACAAAGGGAAACTCATACAAAATAAACTTTTTATTCAAAAAGTTAGTAGCAGTCAACTGATAGCAGTCAAAATACTGACCCTACTACAGAATTTTTCGGGAGAATTTAATGTTAAGTGTAAGAATTGTGAGTCCAAATCTTTATTCATTCTGACAGTATGTTGTTTGTGCCTTATTCTTGAGAGCTCTGCAGTCTTGATTACTGCCAGTTTTTGGGTCATGAAGGGACAGGTTTTACATGTTAGCTTCTATCACACACCAGAGCATTTTACATTTTACATTTTATTTCTTCTCATGAAGAACACAGAAAGGCAGATGCGGTTTATGATTCATCTTTGAGTAAATTTATGATTGTTAACTGGTGGCTAGAAGCTAGTGAGTGGGATCTGCAACACTTGCAGCCCCTGCTGAAGCAGCCACTAACAGCCGCAGTGTCACCAATCATAAAGACAGAGAGACAGATTTACAGTTCACAGTGAACTATGGCACAAGTGTCATCTGCCATCCATCAGATTCACCCCCTCATTCCTTCACCACTAAAAGAACGACTTCCACTTTCTCTGCTGTGGGGAAGTTGGATACAACTCACCGATGACAGTCTGAATTAAGTCTCCAAATATGTATGTACTCTAAGGCACACTACTATAAATGAGCCGGGCTAGGGGCTGCTTAGGGCTCTGAAAGATGTGATTGCGTGTCGGATTATTTTAAAATCCTATGACGGCATCTCTAAACAGTGGATAAATATGAGCTGCTGCTGTTTTTTCTCTCAGTGGATGAGCCAGTTTTACTGTGTCTCACACAAAACCCTCAGCAAACCTACGTACATACACTGTCAAGCATGGCTGCCTTTGTCCAAAGATTTTCTGGATCTTTGATTAGATGTCACAACATGCTGTTTATTACACAAATGGTATAAAGCACTACTGGCTCAATAAGTTTTCCAAGACCACTCAAGACGACTGTGATATAATCATTTTTGTCTAAACATAGCTTAAGACAATTCAGTAAAAATAGTGTTTTAGAAACAGAATTGTCATGCTGTTTGTGTTCTTATTTATTTATTTTTTAATGAGGGATTAGTGATGTTTTTGCTGTTTACTTAGGTTACTTGGGTGTTAAAACTATAAAGTGTTTTACTCCTTTCATATTTCTGTGGGAAGTTTCTTTTCCCACATTTCTTAACTTTGGGGGGATAAAAAAGTTTTCTAGCAATCATGAAATAATGTGTTCATATGGTTATCTTGCCAATTAACTTCTGTTTTATTACTGAAACTATTTCAGGAATTAGAATAAAAGTATTAATACTCAGAGTACTTAAGTCTATAGCATTGCAGGCATACGCAGTAGCATAATGAGGGATGTAGTGGCAGAGCAACATTCATATGGAAGGATTTTCGTGTAGACCTTTCTTCGTAATTACATTACAGTGTCACAGGATGCAGTGAGCCAGACTGTAGAGCTTGATTCATCTGTTCAAGCTTGTCTGTCATCCAGGGCTCGACACAAACTGACAGCCGGACTATAACTTGTTAGCAGTGAAACAAGGACATAACAGACAAGGACAGTGTTACAGTAGTAAGGAAATACGAGTATTTGGAGCAGGTTTCAGTCTGTATTTCACTTTCTACTGGGGCTTAGACATCAGCCTCTGCTCATTATCTCACTTAATCCAAGTGTTAAATATAAAAAACTGATAATCTCCCACTTGTGAAACGGTGTTTAGCCAGACAAAACAACAGATTTTAAATTATTTACATAACGAACAAATAAAATGCATCTAGATGAATCCTGACCACAGGACTGTAGGATTGTCAGCTTGATCCTGTTGCTGAATTTGAAGGTGCAGCTGTGTATACAAACCAGATCGTTCTGGTGGCTGACCCTCTTATCAGAACAAAAGAAGCTACTGCATGTTTCTGCCACATTTTATAACAAGCTGTTTTTGCATAAGTACTCGATAATTGTGTGGGAGCATCACTACAGAGAAAACTTTTATTTGATTAAGTGCTTTAAGAGCAATTTTTTACTTTAGTTTATAAGTTTTAGTCCAGGTCAGTAGATGCTCTCTCAGACCTTGTTAGACTTGATCTTATTAAATAAAAAACCAAAAAACTTAACGAAGACTCTAAAACTGTACTTTATAGCTCCATTCAGATTTTATTACTCGTTTGCATTAAGACTCAACTCTTCTCATCTCATTGTGAACTTTATTTGATCAGTGTCTCCCTTGAGTAGAGGCAAATTATTACAACCTAACATTTGTAGGATTCCATCTATCACTTACTAAAGATATTTTGCTATTAATTTATAAAAAATTTTTTAATCAATTATCAAGCATATCTTTTCTGCTATAAAAGGATGAATTAGTTATTAAATAAAAGAAACGACTCAAATTTACAGAGAATAGAGGAAATCACACATTTAGTGAGTTGTTTGAGGTCATGAATGTTTGAGAAGACTCAGTTCACAGAGGTCTTAATCCAATGGAACGCAACATGTAAGCGGATCAGAAGAGGAAATTGTAAAAAGCAAGACAAGGGTGGAAATATTTTTAGCCAGAACATTTTTTTTTTTTATCCCCACTTCATATTAAAAAATCCATTCATTCATTGTCTGAATGTAATAATTGTCTAATGCTATGACATTTTAATAAATTTAGGTTAGGAGGCTATTAAAAACAAATGTCTGTAGTGTATTGAGACTATATTCATATTTTTGTAATGATTTAACATTTGCTTCTAACATTCATTGGTAGTTATTTAAACTTTTATCATATTAAAATTGTTGAATATATTTAGAGCCTCTCATGATGTTGGGTATTTTATTATGTTTTGGATTTTTAAGTTTGCTCTATTTTGCCATTTAAGGAAGGTAAGGAGATGTCTTCAGTGACCCTTTGTTTTGAGTGTATTTTTTTTATAATCTATTCAAGTCAAGTCTTTTTTTTTTATTACAGTTCCCTTTCTCACACTTGCTTTTTTAAATCATTCAGTTTTACTTTGTTTTTCCTGATTTATTACCTCCTTACTGTTGGATCGTAGTGTTCCCTACAGTTATTCTTCCCATCTGTTCAACTCTTAATTCCTCAATTTCATCAGCTTTGGATTTGGCTTAATGTTGGAAATACTTTAGGAGTGATTATGGTTTTCTTTCTTTGCATTTTTTATTGTTGCACATGTAATTTTAGTAACTCTTGCTTTGAATTCGCTTGCCTCCTGTCTGCTCCCTGCATCTGGAACCTCCCTTTACCACAACCACATAACAAAGGCTGCCATTTACATGAGGCGACGGAACGCTGGGACAATATTGTAGTAGCCAGAGTATTTTTAAAGCTTTGACATTTTCATCATCTTAACCTTTCATAACAAAGTCTGCAAAAAAAAGCCACTGCTTTAACAAGCTCATTAGGATCTGAGACGCTTGTGTCCAAGCCTTGCAGCTTAAAGAGACAGAGCATTTGTGGGATCTTATTTTCTTTTTCTCAGTAAATATATTCAATAACTAAATAAATGTTAGCTAGAAATTTGATTTTCTTTGTCTAATTTTTATTCCTAAATCTTAGTGGTGTAATGAGAACTCATGAGATTTTTGTCAGATTGAAATGCAGTTTTTTATATATATATGTCTTTTTCCCAATACACTATTCAGGTGCATGTAAAATGACCTAATTTGGTTTAATTATTGAAGAAACCTTGAAATAATTTATACTGTCTTGATAGAAAGTGAAATTGTGATAGGGAGACAGATGACTTAAAATGTAAGCTATTTAGCCAGTGTCTAAATAGCAGTGCTAAAGTTTGTATCCTAATGGTCTTTCCATTCAGTTTATGAAATCTATTCGTTAGGGCTGCATAATATATTGTAAATGCATTGTTATTGCTATGTAATTGGGCACAGTACTTAACCTCATATTATTTGTTGCTGTTTAAAAGGCAAACTTTGGTTCACACTTGGCACAAAATGCCTAAGACTGTAAAAGTACAAAACCCAATGGAAGAATCATGAGAAAAAGATGAGACAGAAAGGAGTGAGGAAAATAGCTGGACTTATCAGAATATCATTGTTATTCCTATATTGAACAACAGTATTGAAATAACTGAATTTACTAATATCATGCAGCCCTGCTGTTACACTTTTTTCTTTCTAAGGTAATGGTTGTACTTTTCTTTCTTTTTGCTAGTGAAAACTAAAAGTGTATATTATAAAAACAAAGAATCTCATGGGTGTTTTTGAGTATTATTGAGGATGGATGGAGATCTACTGTTTGTTTTTTCTGGTGAAATGTGTTCTAAAAGAAAACATTTATATTTATTGTCAAGAAAGTCTAAAGAGGGACTCTAATCTAAAAAAATGACTGAATTGAATCTAAATAGAAAAAAAAAATCCCCTCTTTGGGATTCCTAATGTTATCAACAATGAATGTACCTCATAGCACTTGAAACTTGCATACAAATTAACCCTAGTATGAAAATGGTTTTCTTTCTTGGAGGGAAATGTTGGGATGTCCTTGGTGAAAAAGTTGCAGCTCAACCTGCAGCATAACATATGGTTGGTTCAGCCTGAATATCTCATTAGTTTTATTCTCATATGACAGTAATTTGAACTGAACCAAGCTGGTTAGTTTTATGGTTTTCAGTGATAAAGCAAAAGGTGTTTTTTGATATATACATATATATATATATATATATATATATATATATATAAAAAATTCCCTTCTCACCCACCGCGGGTGGTTCTTATCCTCTGAGCTCGGGTCCTCTACCAGAGGCCTGGGAGCTTGAGGGTTCTTTGCTGTGCCTAGAACTGCACATTTCTGGACTGAGATATCTGATGTTGTTCCTGGGATCTGTTGTAGCCACTGC